>VYZQ01066555.1:40433-62798 GCA_013400655.1 Mystacornis crossleyi
AAACTGGGTGGAAGAAAGCCCAAGACAGCTGAACCAAACTGGTCAAAGCACTATTCCATGCCATAGAACATCATGCTCAATATATAAACTGGGGGAGTTGGCTGGGAGATGTCAAATGGTGCTTGGGGACAGGCTGGATGCTGGTGAGTGGATGATGAGAAATTGTACATCACTCATTTCTTTTGGGTTTTATTCCTCCCTTTTTATTACATTATTACTATTTTTTAATTATTATTATTTCCATTATTGAACTGTTCTTAACCTATAGGTTTTAACTTCTTTTTTGCATTCTCCCCCTATCTCACTGGGGGCGGGGTGTGTGTGAGCAAGCAGCTGTGTGGTGCTTAGTTGACAGCAGTGGTCAAACCACAGCAATTGACAAAATGAATTCATACCAAAGCTGTACCTTTTGAATCATGCATTTGCACTATTTCTGCTCTGGTACTAGGAGTCATAAAGCTATTCTTACCATATGATGGACCTGAGTGTTTTGAAATGGATTATATAAAAATGACAAATAAAATTATTCTTGATGAGTTTGGTTTCCAGCTCCTTCAGTTATTGCCTCTTCATACCTTATCACAGGATAGCACACAAGTAAGAGTGTATTCTGCTTCATACACAGCTCCAAATATCTTAAGAAGAGTATGTGATTCACAAGTGGAGATCTCAGCACTGAACTAGACTGCTGGAGCAATGGGTTATTTATTGGGAATAAATGAAAAATTCAGCATTATAATGCAGAACTACTTTTTACTGCTTCACTCCATGCCCATCCTTCAGTCTGTTTCCCTTTCTGAAATAAATATGTCCAGTCTGGAGCCAGGATTTCCCTGGTAGTAGTTTGTTCAGATCATCCATCAATAAAACAGACTCACAGCTGCCAGTTCTGTTAGGTCAGATTGTACAATACCTCTATTTTTCCAGAGACTGACAGAGTTTAAGACTTGAAGAAGAGGCAATATCTGGTCATTGCTGATAAGACTCAGTGAACACAGTAAGTCACAAATAAAATATACATTTGATACAGAATGTGCAATCAGTTTTACAAGTTTCTCATTAACAGGTCCACAGATTGCAGATCCTGCTGGATCTCACCCAGTAAGTCCACACTATACAGCTGGGTTTAGTGCTTCTTTCTGGGCATCAAAATTGTGGTTTTTTCCAGTTTCTCACTAAAGGTTTATCACTATCTACAGAGTAGCAGTGTGTTGTGCACCGTTGGTCCAAAATTCTAACCCTCATCTCAAATTTCATCATTGTTCTGGAATGGGATATGATATAGACTAACTATAGTGTAAACAGCAATTCTGTGCATACTGTTACAGGTGCATCTAATTCAGAGGTCATCTTGTGTGTCCCCCAAAGGCTTGTAAAAAGAATTTCAGTGGGCTCTTCTCAGACTTTTAGTGTAAATGGAGAATTAAAAGCTAGATGCAAGTAGGTCTATCTGAGTTCATATTAATGGAAATGTTTCAAAACCTTGATAACTTGAGTCACACAATAAATTTAGTTAAGTCATCACTTGCAGGAAAAAGATACTTGCAAAAAGCACTCAACGTAACATTCAGAGTTATATGAACCTTCTAATCTAATCCTATTTATAGGGTTAGTTTTCCAAAAAGAATATGTCAATAGTCACAAGAGCAGTAAAATGTGAGAAAATATTGCATGTGAAAACCTAAGACTCTTCAAACATGAATGAATCTGTCACATCAGTTGAAAATATCTGAAAAATGAAAAAAAGGAAATCTCATAGCAGGCTCTCTTGCCTGAAAACCTTCAGTCTTTTGGTCTATGAGGTGAGCAGAAAACTGTCTGAACAGCCAGACTCAGAGTGTCACGGCCAGTGGTTTAGAGTCCACTGCTGTTCCTCAGGGACTAGCATTAAAACTAATGTTAATGAATGTTTATGTCAAAAGTAGTGGGACAGAATGAACTCTCAGCTACTTCACAGATAATACCAGAGTGGTCAGTATGCTAGACTGTCACTCAGAGGAAGCTTTACGTGCTGTACAAGAGGTCTGGCAGGATACTTACATAGTTTAGTAATCCAGTTTCGGACTCCCAACTGGAGGCAGTCCAATGGTAGGGCCATGAAAAGGGTTTGGAGGGTGGAGAATATAACGTACAAGCAGAAACAGAGAAAGCTGGGCTTGTTCAGGCTGGAGAAGGGAAAGCTAAGTAGGAATCTAAATGCTGTTGTCCATTACTTAAGGTGTGGTTTCATACAAGACAGGGACAGACTTTTCGCTAAGGTAGGCAGTGGAAAAAAAGGCACAACAGAGTAAGTTCTAACTGATCTAAAGGAAAAAATACTTTACTGTGAGAGTAGTGATCCACTGCAGCAAGCTGCCCAGAAGGGCTGTGAAATCCCAAACTCTGGAGATTTTTCAGGTCTGGAAGTGCTCTGATTCAAGCCTTAAATTAGCACTACTTTGAGTAGATGTTTGGAGTAAATGTTTTCCAGATGTCTCTCCCATTCTACATTGTTCTATTTCTTTGAGACTAATGCAAGAAGCCAATTTTGACCAGGAATTGAAAGGTAGATGAAACCTTAGCAGATTGAGGAGAGTGCTTTGTGGATCTGTATGGCTTGGCAATGCCACATGTTGTTGGAGCATCGCTGGACAGTGATAGAACTATGATAGTGAAATATGAGAGAAAAAGGAACCTCTCAGAGGCAGAACTTCAGTAATGTGGCACAGCATGAAAATAGCAACCCTAAGCTCCACTTTCACAACTAAACAAGAATCCATTGCTATTTGCAGAGAAATGATGGGGTATCCATCTTATTAATTATATAGCCAAGTACAAGTGGCACATCAATCATGTTCTGCATCACTAGAGATTCTGAGTAGTTTTCAAGGGTAGCAAATAACTTTTGTTTTATTTGAAAAATAGATTATAAAGCCAGAAGGGATTTTTACAATTATTTATTCTGACCTCCACTTTAAAGCATGCATGGCATTTTCTCTTTATAGAGATCATATGTTTTAGAAAAGATCTTATTTTTCACTATACAAATTTTTAGTCATAAAGAATCTAACATAACTCTCAGCAAATTGTGCCAAAGGTTAATGAACTGCACTGAACTTTATTTCTAGCTTAAAAATGCCTCACTTCATTGTCTACTGGTGGGTTATTTTACGCTTTGTCTGCTACAGTGAGAAATTTCATAGCAACTCCTGCAACTTCTGCTTTCCCTCTAGGTATTTAGAGAGCGTAACCAAGTTTGCTTTTTACCGTTTTACTCCAGGATTTTCAAACTCATATACCAAACATCACTTCTATAGCTGGCAGTACTCTGGGCTTTGTGGACCTGTTCTCTGAGGGAGAGAATTTGCGTGATAACTAGGATTCAACAGGACAGCCCTCTTGCAAAATGCTTGTGACTCACAAGTCAAGAAGGGCTCCGTATGATAAAGATTCATACCCTTCAAAATGATCAGTGTAAACCAGCTTTTTCAGTCCATTGTTTTGAATCTTCCTCCATGTTTTCTTCATGGCAAGAAGGGATGTGCATGCTGTTTCATGGACGCTGTGTTGTGGTTTAGGAATGGTATTCCCCAATTTAGTGTTCCCACTGAAACTCCAAACAAGGTCCCGCTCCCCGTCCCTCTGAAGCAGGAGAGGAAACCTGGAGGTACAAAAGGTAAAGATCACAGGCTGAGATAAGAACAATTTTCTGGAAACAGCAATGAGATAAGAAAACAAGCTGTAACTACAATATAAGTACCAAAGTGTACAAGAGAGGCAAACAACTCACACATGACTGCTTGGAACCGGCACTACCCAGCTGCTTCCTCCAGCTTGGAACCAGCATGTGGTAGGTTGAAACTTAGTTGATGGCTAAGTTTCTAACCCAATGAGGGGGCTGGTAACACCTGTGCAATTGCATATTTATAGGGAAGCAAGCATGGGAAGTCTTGTTTTGTTTCTTGCCTAAAGGGCCAAAGAGTGGCCAGAGGTGAAGAACCCGGGCCCGGACTCAGGCCAAGCCCCTCTTTGACCCCTCACCATGGCGGTGGCGCAGGGCCGGCCCTTCCACACCATGGGAGAGCTGTCCACAGGCAGTGTGTAACTGAGACCGCGTGGCCAAGATGATCTGAAGTCACCAAGACCTCGCACAGAGTCAGCAGGGCATCCCTGCATCCAGCACAGCTCTTGCCAAAGCCAAAGAAACACCACACACTGCAGCCAGCAAGGACATCCTTTTCTTTTGAGTTAGAGAGGAAGGAAGAGAATGTAAAGTCACATGGGACGAAGCTGAACATGGCGACCCCAAGGTCAGAAACAGAGGAAGGACGAGACCACGTGGGATGGAAGATGACTGCAGGAAGAGAGGGCAGTTGTGCTTTTGGTGTGGAGCTTAAAAATGCTTCTTTCAAAGCTGTAGAAAGAACTTTAATCCATTTGAAAAGAAACCTGGGGGGATGGGAAACATTTGTGCAGCCTGTGACTTTAAAGAGAGGCCCACACCAGGCTACGTAGAAGTTGTGAGAAGCTGTTAGTTTCAAAGCAGAGAACCTTTTCTTTCAGGCAGAGATAACTCATCCTTGAAAGACTAAACCCCCTTTTTTTTTTTCTGTGGCCCATGACTTGGCAGTGTGGGAAGACTGCGAAAGATTCATGGGAGAGATACCTTTTTCACTTTAACAGATTGGGTTTTTTCCAGGCAGACTTGGTTTGTGAAAATTCTATGGCACAGTAGAAGAACGTTTTTCCTTAAGTATAAAAAGACTTTTTAAAGTGCAACTCTGACTAAAATCCCATGTCTTTTTTTGTTTTCACTTTTGAGAGGTTTGTAGTAAAGACGGAGGCACTGGGAGAGAAAGGTGTTTAAAGGTTTGCTTTGATTTCTTATCATTTCTTTTTTTATCACTTTTCATTCTGTTGGTAATAAACTTTTCTTTATATTGCATCTGTTTAAGGGTGGACGTTGTTTTGCCCCGAAGTTCCTTTATGCTTTCCTCAATAAATCCATATTCCCCTTATGCATATAATTGGATTTCGTGTGTTTGATGTTTAAAACAGCGTCAAACCACGACCCAGGATTACCCCACCGCTCCTTCTGCCACACTTACTCAGATGGAAGGGACCCATTCCCCAACAGCCCCAGCAATGACCTGGGGTGGTATAGAGCAACCTCCGTGTCCCAGCCATGCTCCTTCTGGCTACTGCAAAAATCATCCCTGTCCTGGCCAGAACCAGGACACTCACATAACAAATGTATTCAAAACACTTCTCTCAGTGCAAATAGTTTCTGTATAGTATGCATCAAGGCTTCTCGTTAATATCAGTATTTGAAGAAGGTATTTCCATATCAAGTCATGGTCAGAGACAATTGCCACATTCAGACAAATGCCAGCCATCACTGGGTAAGCCCACAGTGACAAGGCAGGTTTAAAGTCAGGCTGAAAGGCAATCTGCTGGGCCTAGGTCTGAATTGGAGAGATCCAAGGCTGTAGTGCCTGCAGTGTTGCACATGTGGGAACACTCTGGAAAGGAGCTCTCCAGGAAAGGGAGGGGCCCCAAATGAGGTTTCCTGGCAGAGTTTCAGGGAGAAAGCCTCTGCTGCAGCCTCATTCAGCTTTTTCTGGAGATGCTTCAAGGTCAGCTGAGGTTTTTCAAGGCCTCTCTGAGCAAGCTGGCCTTGAAAGTGGAGAGGTACACTCCTGGTCCTCACAAAAGAAAATTCTGTGCTGGAGCAAAAGGAGTCCAAAGAATTGACCACAGGAAATAACACTGGTGTCGTTATCTTCATCAATATGTCATTCTGTCTCTACAGTGTGGAACTTAAACTCTGTCACACAAAGCAGGGGAAATCATTCATCATGTCAGTGCAGTAATATAGGATTTTCAAGTCAAGTTTTTCAGAAGCAAGTGAAATTGGAGTTCTGTTTCTACTGTTAATATAGCAACTGGAACTCCATACACTGTATCAGTGTAATTCCTCTGCCCTGTGAGTATATAATGATAGTTAAGAAATGTCATTTCAACTCATAGAATGTTATCATAATATCTTATTAAGTCTTCAGTAAAGTGCGTCATTAGCAAATTTCAATTTTACCATAGAGGAATCTGAAACCCACGTGTGAGAATTAATATGCTTGAATGGACTGATGAAATAAGCTTCAGCAAGGAAAAAGATTGCCCTGAGCTCAGACTGTAGGAGGTGGTATCTTGACCATGTGAAACACATCACCTAACATTTCCGTTTGTCAGTCTCGATCAATATGTGGTCTGTTTTCCAGAAATCAATAGAGACATAGTTTTTTTAAGTAGCCATGAGATCCAACCTGACCTAGAATAAAAATCGTTTAGCTTAAAAATAGTAAAACACAAGCCGATCATCAAGGCTGAAAAATGATCAGCTAAGAAAACGTTCTGATTATTTTCACTTACTATCCCAGCACTGGATGCAAAGAGAGTTTTCTCCAGAGTCAAGTGTAGATAACACAACACATATCTGAAGTCAGTTACCCCACTTCCCTGCTTGTTCCCTTTCACACTGAAATTTGTATCCCTTTAAATAACTTTTCTGTAGCAACATCATCATCACTAATGTCTCATATAATTTCTAAAATCTGTGTGTACTAAATATATCCTCTAGAAGGTTATTCATACACTTGTATGAATTTTAATAGGAGGATATAATAGTCTGCAATAATTTACAGGTTGATCTTAAACAGCAAAAGTATTTTGAAATTGAACTATTTGGACTGTAAAAACGTGAAAACATGAAAATGCATTCTGAGAAGGCTTCTTTGGGAATGTTATTCTTTACCATGTTCCATTTCTGTCTCAAATGCCTTCCCTTAACAGATGGCTTGGGTTTGGACCTCCAGCTTTAATGTTTATTGGTCCCACAATGATGTTTTTTTGCATAACACAGCTTCCTTTATTTCAATTTGAATATTCTTGATAGTCTCTCTGTTGTACACCTCAGTGCTGAGGCTCATTGTGTAGTGTTTTCCTCATTTGAAATCCATTGCTATTTTATGCAACACAGTGCATTGCAAGTCGTGGTAATACTTGTTTGGGTCATTATTAGTTCCAAAGGATGGGGTACCCTCCAAACTTGGAATTATGGTCAGTTTGGGAAAGGTATTGCTACCATGCAAACAGGCTAATATCTATATTGATATATTAGTGTTAGTTCTGGCTTCAAAACTGTCCATGCACACTGTGTGGTTGGAAAAAAAAAATTGCTTTAGATTGAAATATGAGTGTTATTTTCAAGAATTCATGGCTTTCAATACAGCAGTGGAGGAACAATGAAACAGAAGTAAAGCTGAAGTTTTTGAGGTTCCTCAGGGGTCAGTGGGGAAAGAAATTCGACATCAGCAGCAGAAGCTGCAGCAGTCTCATCAACAAAAGAAAACCCTTGTGCTTCCCAAAACCAATTTCCAACAGTGCCACAGTCCACCTTCTGTATGAAGTGCCAGATATTGAGTTCTCATGGATGGAGAGAAGCCTGAAGTCCTTCTGCCTCTTATACTGGCTCTTTTCCTTCAACTTAAACTACTGCTTGAGGGCAGGGAGCAACGTTTCAGAAGGAGAAATTCTTGGGAGAGATATGGGACCTCCAAGAAAAGACCATTTGGACAAAAAGCTTGCATCAGTCTTCTCATATTGAGTGTAGCTTAATTTACCTTGGGATCTTGTTAGTTTTAGTTCATTTGTTAGTAAAATGATGGCATGGGCTCTTAGGGACTTGTCATATTTAGTTCCATGTAGGCTGTTATTACTGAAAATCAGATAAAATGGAGCAGCAGATATTTTGGGCTGGATGATGTAGGTGCACATAAGAGTGTCCATTTTGTTCTCTGTATAGGTTAAAGGCACTCCTATGTGGGTGTTACAAGCAAGATCTCAAGAATTATTTAGCTATATTTAGCTTATTTAATGAATGTTGTGATTGTCCTCATTATATATTAACAGCAAGGGAATTAATCTAAAAATAAGATCATGAATACAATTCTGTGATATCACTGTCATTGACATAATGTTTTACAGAACTTATTTTTGCTTTTTCCCTGTTGCCACATAATGTATAGAATGCCAGCTTGAAAAATCCGCTTTCTGCATTCAGTCTGATCAAATAATTTCAGTTTGATTTTACACTCCCTACAAAACACACTACTTATAAGAGTAGACGTTTTTACTCTAATAACCACAATTTCTGAAGCCCTCCCAGTGGGACTTTGCCGTAAAATGAGGCTGTGGCTACAGAAAGTTTCAAAAGGTACTCCTTCACTGTTGAAATATCATTGGTGAGTTTCTAGGCTTTTTTATGCCCTTTTTAAGAAGGAAAATAAATCAGGGTCTTCAGCTGTATTAACCTGCAGAATTTCAATGCTAATTGCTACATGTATGTGTGTATGTCGTTTACCCATCCACCAAGTTTGGGTAGAGATAAGTTTTTCAACTGATCACAGAAAGACACTGCAAAATCACAGAATCCTCTGACTTATTGTTAGTATGTTCTTTAGAAGACCATGACATGGACATGTGCATTTTGTCGTGACCTGGCTGAGCAAATCCCAGGGTGAGGTATAAGCTCATTGTGAGACCTTTCCAGCTTTGCTGTTGCTGGCACCTGTTCTACCTCAGGTAGTCCTAGCTGTGAAAAGTCTATTCTGTCTGCAGTTGCACTTTCTAACTTTGAATTTCCTGTATGCCCTCCTCACAGAGTAAATGTCATAAATACATTCTTTCAGAACACATAGCAAAAACTATAATTAACTGTTTTTTATTGAATATTTATGTCTGTAAGTGTTCTTTCTATCCCTCAAATGACATTTAGTTTTTTTGAAAGTACTTACTTTTTCTTTTCCCCTTAACACTACCTTAAGCTAAGACATTTATTCTTAGGCCTTAAATGATCCAGTGAATTTACAGTACACAATTAATTGCAACAGTAGCAAGTTTGGCACACCATGCTGTTAAGGATAGCAGGGACTGTAGTGATTTTATAATGAATTCACTTTAAATCTTAACAAATAGTGGCATGCAAGGACATCTGACAGCTGCTTTCCCCAGCTAAATCTCACCACTGAGACTTGTTTCCAAGAAAAACAACAAGTCAGGCTTGGTTAGTAGTGCTGCAGCTTGGAATATGAGTTTTGACAAGGGAAAAAATCATTTGTACTATGCTAGCTTTTCATGAGCTGGGCCAAGGAGTAAATCTCTCCAATGGCAAAATAAAGCTGTCAGACAGCTTTTTCATAAGATGCCATTAGACTGCAATATGACAGTTCTCCCTCCTGATCTTTTTTATAGGTTGCTAATTCTGAAAGAAAAGTCATCTTTGCCTACATATTTGTGGATTCAGATACTGACATTTTAGAGGCAGGTATACTAGAGCAAAAAATACAGGTTCAATAAACAGGAGTACTCCTATAGCCTTACTGAAAAGATGCTTTAGCTAAATATTTATTATCTAGGAAAAGATACTGTATTTGCTGCTTTATATTTTGAGACTGATCTATATATATGTGTGTGAAATAAGTTCTCTGAAAAATTAACAGGCAAATATACAGGTGCGTGAGAATACTTTGATGAACCGAAGAACACAGCAATGGCCATCAGCCTGAGGCATGGGCATCATTAAGGCAGTAATTTTGTTTCTCAAGCACTTGAATAGGTTCCCTTCTCTGTCTTTGCTGGACATAGATGAGAAAATTTGGGCCCTTCTCAGTTTAGCCACCTTTTATGCACCAAAACATAACTGAAGCTAAAGAAGTATGGTGAGGACTGATTGCAGGGGGTCTTCTCTTCCAGGATAAGTGGGAAAGTCTGAGCTCCTGGCTGGAGATCTGAACATTTATTTTAGTTCCTGATGCTGAAGGTCATGGAAGTCCTTCTAGTTTGGGTTATGGAGATGGTTATCCTTACCTCCACTTTAAAATGCACTACTTTATGGATGTGGAGGAAAAGGAGACAGCAATCAATTCTTAACATGTACTTAAGAAAACAGTAAATAGAGTATATTCTATTAACATTTACTGAAAGTTTTTATGCTTTTCACAAGTATTTTCCAATATTTATCTTCATTTCCTGTTAAAATCCTAAGAATATTTTCCATTTATGGATTACCTTTGAGGTATGACATAATTCTGAACATCTTACAAAGGGAAAAAAACACTTCTTTCTAAGGACTGTTGCATTAAAATGCTTTGGCCGTGAATTCAGATATCAAATCACATCAATTCTTATATTAACAAGCAAGGCATGTTTCAGAGTCCTTTTTCTGGGCAGTCTTTAAATCTTATATTTTCAAGCACTTTAAACAGTCTTTGCAAATAAATAGTACTGTCAAATAGACCAATCACCTTAGTGAGCTTATAAAGAAAACAAATGTTAGAGGCTAGTCTTAGTAGGAGAAAAAAGTCGTTTGATACTGTGAAAAATGGACTGTGTCAGATGTGAGTACCTACAAAATGAAAATTGTCATAAGTAGCAAACTAAAAGTTTCAGGTTATACTTCCCTTAAATGCATAAGCAGCTATAAATTAGATGTTCCTAGTTTTCTGAAGTGGCCAAGGGTACTTTTAGTTTCTTTTCCATTTGTCTGTTTTCTGCCCCAAGTTTCCAATGTGCTAAAATGTCTCATTCATGTTGCCAAGAGGTTTTGACTAATCTCAACTGTTAGTCATTAGAATGGTGATCACCAATGCAAACTGTATTCACAAATAGTAAGCACTCCTTATACTTTCCCCAAATACATTGCAAAGAAAAATGATTATAGTGGATTTGTTTGCATTTTTATATTTTGTGAGATAAGAATTAGGAGGAATTGTAAAGTAGGTTGTAAACTTTAAAGACTATATAGAAGTTTATTATTAACAAAATTAAAAGTAAAAAGAAATAACAAGGAATTAAAGTAAAAACCCTCTTCTTCCTCCAGAACCCCCCTTTTTTACCCAACTCATACAAAGGGTAATAACTATAATCTTGGTCAGTATTACAGTTCTTAAAAGTCTCTCTACTATTTAAGGAAAAAAGGTTTCCTTTTGGTTCACACGGTTTCTAAACTGCTCAAAGAGTAACAGACCCGCCCGGAACTTCTGCTGCCGTTCAAAATATCTCTCCCATAAATCTTGCAGTCTTCTCACACTGCCAGTATGGATCGCACATGGAGTGTATTTTTCTTTTAAGGATAAGTGTTTTGAGGTGATTACACAACAAGCAAATTTTAGCCCAAAAGCAACTGCTTTCTTCTTCACAAAATCTCTTAAAAGTCTCTTATAGCTCTAAGGTTATTTGGCATGGTCACAGTTCTTTTTTCTTACAGGCTGTACACAAAATTCTCATCCTCCCATGTTTTTAAGTGGATTAAAGGGAAAAAGAACAGTGTGTGATATTACAGTTTTACCACAGCCTGAAAAAAGTATTTTTAAGCTCCGCACCAGGCGCACGACTCCACCTTCCTTTCCTGTCGCCATCTTCAGCTCTGTCTCCCGTGACTTACTTTCTCTTTCCCTCTGACCTTGAAGTCGCCATGATTTTCTTCGGGTTTTATGTTGCAGAAAAAGCCTCTTTCTCTTTATGTGGCTGATTCCTCAGCTCGACTCTGGCTGTGTTGGTTGCAGGAAGCTCTATGGGCTCCTGCTGAGATCTGTGCGCGGCTGCATGAGGAGGGAGGGGTCTCCAGTTGTTAGAAGCCGCTCCGGGTGGTATCGGCTATGCAGCACTTAATGGTTGTTTCTTAGCTGCCCGCGGCTCTGAGGGGGTTTCTCCTGCCACTACACAGGGCCCGTGCCCTGGGGCCAGGGAAATGGAGCCCTGGGGCTGCTCCAAGAGACAGGCCCAGGGCCCATTTCCCCCCCGCGGGAGGCTCAAACACGACAGGGAAGTTCCCACGTCTCCCCGTGGTTCAAATATGTAAATTTCAAGAAACATTATTAATCCAAACAATTATCCATCAACTAAAGTTCAAACCACCACAATGATTTATCAGTTAACAAAATGAGAGTAACAACATACGAATTGACTTTGCTTACAACTGTCATTAAATTCGCATGTATGTTGCACAGCACATTAGTGAGCAAGAAGTGTTTCTGGAAGAAATGGAAAATAAGTAAAATAGTAATTAAAAGAAAACAATCTCAATACAACCACATATAGATACTGTACTAGAACTCTCCTTTTATTTTAGAACGTTCAGTCATACACAAGTACTGTCATTGATGAGTGAATATATGACCTGCCAGACTCTTGTCTGAGTTCTGCTTTCTCAGTTTCAAATAATTCAGCCTTCTGGGTGATCCCTGAAACAGGCAGAACCTGCTCATAATCCACCTGAGTTGCAAGCAGGAGCAGAATCTCTCACAGTTTAGCATCTTCAGTAGGCAGTGTCCACTCTTGCCATGAAACTCCTCGGCAGCTATGTGTACAGTCTAGGGGGGCACTTCCCAAGACATAAGACAGGGGTAGAAAACCTGCAAAGTGTCTACTCAGCTTCATGTTGCATGAAGCTGCGTAGACTAAGCATGCACAAAATAATAAAGATGAGGAAAAATCAAAACAGCACAAAATAAACTAGGTCAGCAAAGCCTACCCAGCTTTGACACCATTTACTTAGAGAATCCTAAATTGGAACATGTGGATGTACTTGTTGCATGAGTGACATTAAACCATGTTTGCTTATTTTTTTCTCCAAATACTTAGTCTTCAAAAGCTCAGATAAATGTCTCATGATGTTCATTAAGAAGATTTGACCTGAGTGGAATAGATATTGCTGACAGTGTGAAGAAAAAAGCTGGCAATAAGAAGCAAGGTGAAAGCTGTGAAGCACACAGCCATATTAGCATGCTGAACTTTTCAAAGAGTGACAAAATTATTCTTTCAGTGTCTGTTTCTTCACTGCAATAGCAGATAGAACTCATGCACAGGTGTTAATGAACCATGACCTTAAATCAAGTTGCCCTTGTGAGTCTAAATGTACTAGGTGTTATAGTGTACTTGAATGCAAAATGCATGTTTAAAGAAAGTATTTAATTCAAAAATAGAAGAATCGTACCTGGTTTTCCACATGTGCAGATTGAATTTTTTTTTTAAAGTTTTGTCTTTAATTTCATCATCATATATTACCCCTGGGAATTTGCTTTAATTTCTGCCTATGATTAATTCAGGTGTCCAAAAATGCAGTATGTTTTTGAAAGCTATCTTCGGGCCTATTCTGCCAGTAACAACAACTGGGTGGAAAATTCAAGCTGTTCCATTAAAAAAGAAGTAAAGGACTGAACAAAATAATCCTTTCTGAAAAAAATAAAAATTATACAAGTACTGTAATTGTTGTTGATATTCCTTAGTATTTAATGGGGATCTATAATATTAATGGAAAATGGAAAGGACTCATTCAAAATAAAGCACTTAAAAGTTCAATTCCAAGCTATCCAGTCCTGTAAATGAACACCTAACTGCTTCCAGGGAGCTGCTAAATGGAGTTGTTAAAGTTAGACAGGGTCCCCAATAAGTAATTTTCACTGGTCTTGTTTTTCAGAGGTTCTGATCCATTGACTTACATTTGAAAGTATTCCTAGCCTTTCTTTATAAACAATTGCCTTTGGTTTCAAGGACAATATAGAGGTCAGGAAAATTTCCAGAGCAAATGGAAGAGAAATATTTAGCTTCTCCCTGTAGAATTTTACATATAAATACAGTCATCAGCATTCTGAGGGCTATATTTTGAATGGAGCCTTCTGAATGCAGTGTGCCATGGAGCATCTGTCCACTTAATTTAGTTCCCTGAGTTCTCAGTATTGCTGCTTCAGTTACTGAAGTTCTGAACACCTAGAAATAAAAGTTCTGAACGCCTAGAAATAAAAGCCTTAAAATGCTAAAAGTAGTAAATGCTAAAATTTTAATTAATCAGTTGCATTTAAAAATAGTAAAACCAATTGTTTATATTAAAAGCTCAGTAGAATATAAAGTGTCCTTTCAAAAGTTATACATTTTGAGGCTCTTCAGCTATGTTAGAAATAAATATATTTTTGACTATTAAGAGTGATACTACATTATATGTTCATACCACATTAACTTTTTGGGGGTATGGTTTTATATTAAATGAAATGGTCCACACAAAGATACATTTATGAGATGAAAAAGGAATCACTTTTTTCTGATACTCTGAGAATACAAAGGGATCTGTGAGAATACAAAGAAGTTTCCCTAATCTTTACTTTTTCTTGAATATTCTGTACAGGAGAACTTGATAGAAAACACTGATGACCAGATTCTTTACATACTTTGATCTAATAACTGCAAAGGTGGGCTAATATTGCACGGGGACTTAAAGAAGAACTCATATTTTGCAATAATTTTAACTGTAGTCCACTGTTAAATGTATTACACATAAATGTTAAAGGGGTTTTTTTGTGTGTGTGTGCGTGTGTGAGATAGAGAGAGATTCAAATCACTGTGCATATGATTTGAGTCTAAGGTTATAGCCATGCTCGTATGTCTGCATGCCCCAGTGGAATCATGTTGGCCATTTTGTCCTTAGAAGATTGTTCTTTTCTGTGAGGTTACGGGATCTCCTAAAAAAAATTGATATCTTTATGCATTTTCTTGGTATCCACATCTTACTCTGATAATATCATTACTCTTCTGCTAGTCACTGAGTACTGACAAAACCTTGTGAGGCGCTTCTCTTCAAGAAGGGAAGTAGAAAGGCATCCTGGTAATAACAAACCTAAACACTTCCCACAGCATCCGTCTGAGGAGAACTTGTTTGTACTCAAAAAGCAGTTGGCTTTATTCTAATCAAAGCTTTATTCTAATCAAAACCCCAGGCAGAGATTCTCTTTCCTCCTCCATCTTCTCATGATGCTATTTGTCCACAACAACTTGGGAGGGGGCAGAAAAAAGCACTCAGTCAATGACAACCACTAAAAAGTTTCCCATGACTCAAAATTTATAAATAAGCTGTAGTGGTTTGATTTGCATTTTCCCCTTTCTGTGAGATAAGAACAGGGAGGAATACAAAGCAGGCACCAAACTTTAAAGAATATAATGAAGTTTATTACTACAACTAAAAGTAAAATGGAATAAAAAGAAATTAAAGCAAATTAACCCCCCTTTTTCTCCAGCACCTCCTCCATCCACCTGTAGTGTAAAGACAAAAACTTAAAATCAATTCAGCCAGTTTGCCCCTCTATAACAATCTTATGTCAGTCCATTGAGTGAGAGAAGTCTCTTTTGCTCAGCTATGGAACTTTTCCACAAGAACAATCTTCTCATGGCATCCACGTCACAGCACAACCGCCGTCTGGGGTGGTTTTCTGTTGACATGTGAGAGTTCCCTTTCCTTGATCACAGCTTTCGCCACAACCATGTTCAAGGATTCACCTTTAGCTGCAGGGGGTAGAATTTTAAGGGCGAGCACTTCCAGAAAAACAAAAGTTCTCTTCATCTATCTCCAGGATAAACCCCCCTCGCTATAGAGAGAAAACCTGTGGAAAAAAATTTAACGTCCTTCTGTAGGTAGCTCCTCTCATCAGATCGGGGCCAAGGTTAGCACTTCACCTCAGGCCTACACCTTGGTTTGAAACAGTCCAGGAAAAAAGAAGAAGAGAAAAAACAAATCCAAAATCATCTTCATCTCAGCTGGAAAGCTCTTTCCCCCCCAAAAAGCTTATAATGAAATTAAAAGGGAGTTTCTATATCTGAGTCCATCACCATAGGTTTACAAAAGAGCTTTCAGCTTCTAGCATCTCCTCTCTCTCCTCTCTCTAGGCTTCAGTCCTTTCTTCTGTGTCTTTGCCTTTCCTGGGAAAGGATTGCAGGTTTCATATCTCGGAGAAAAAACTTACAGCACTGAAGGGGCCAGTCCTCCCGTGCGGGGACCTTGAAAACTGGATGTTATCTCTCGTGAAGCGGCAGCCTCGGCTGTGCAGCTGTTTGCAGCCAGAGCTGGGTTTGAAGGGAAGGGGGGGGGGGGAGGATCTCAGCCCCGCCACCCCTGGGCCTGGGGCTGTGGCCCCCCACCCCTGGGGCCGAGGGGAGGAAGGTGAAGGCCATGGCCCCGCGGCGGAGCTGGACCATGGCCCGGCCTGGCCTCCCACCAGGCCTGCACCTGGGTTCGCGTTGGCAGGGCCCAGCCGGGCCCCGCCGGGCCGGCCCAGCCCCCCCCAGGGGGCTGAGCGGGCCCTCTGTTACCTCTGTCTTCGCCGGAAGAGCAAGAGAAAGATTCCCGCCCTTCATCTCCTTTTAATCTGAATTCACAGGGCGTACCCCTTCTCTAAGTGGCTCAATAGAGCTGTCGATATTCAAATTAGTTAATTGATTGGTTCTGTCCAGTTCTGGAGGAAATTACAGCACCTGTTGCTGCAAACCACTTCCTCCAGGAAACAGAGCCAAAAGGAAGAAAAACCTGAAGAGCAGGAAGAGGTGTCAACCCATGACATAAGCTAAGAAAAGATAACATAAAAAACCCATAAGAAATATCTTCTGGTGTTACTTCTCATTGCAATACATTTGAAAATTACTTTTTTGTCCTTAAACTGAATTTATATACTGTTAATGTATAGGATAAATACTATTGATAGTTTAGCAAAATAATAATTTTTGGTAAAGTAGTCTGATGATTAAAATTACATCCATTAATGATCAGTCTTCACACTGGACTGCACTGCTCCATCTACTTGGATTAGCCTTTTCCAAAACTTTCCAAAACAAAACAAAACAAAACAAAACAAAACAGGAAAAAAAAAAAAGGGCGCAGAAAGATTTACATCCTCAAAAGAAGACTATAGAGATTGAAGTGTGAGAGAGGAACAGTGATCCTATTTCTAAATATTTTTTTTCCCTGCATGATACATCCTTCTCCCTTCCAGCCTTTCTTTTCTATATTTTTTTTAATCTCTCCATTGTCAGGGTTTTTTCTTTGTTATGCTCAGTCATAGCAGTGTCTGCAATATGACTGCATGACATTCCAGATTTGAAATTTAGACAAAATGCTGCTCATCTTTTTCTTGGCTGACATGAAGCAGGAAGACTGAAAAGGGCTGTTATTGATTTGACTGGCACAGAGCAGGTGGGACATACCTATGTCTCCATACCTTTCACTTTTATCAACCATAGAATGTAAAGGAGCTCCAGTATCTCTTATATGGACGCTGTGGTGCAGAATGGTCTGGTGTAAGGCTCACCTTATTCCTGTGCCTGGGGTTAAGTCCCAACGGGAAGTCTGCCCCACTGCATGGATGCCAGCTAATCAAGATCTCCTCTGTTACAAGCCTTAGCATAATATGGCAGGCAATCAGAGTGTTGGGTGGTGTTCACAAGGCAGTGCTGTGACTATTGCTTGGGGGGATGTCTAGCAGAATATGTGCTGAATGCAAAACCCTTAAAATCATATATTACCTTATTGACCTTTCTGGAAATTTTAAACATGCACATTAGTCTCTTCCTAAATCTATGTTCGTAAGCCTGAGAGCAGGTCTTTCCTTCAGAATGAAGAAGCGTGGGTCCAAATGGGGCCTAGACAGCATATATGCTCACTAAAAATAATAGATGTGGAAAACAGCTCTGCCTACGCTAGAATATGCTCATGGTTTAAAAATGTACAGCAATTGTCATTTAAATGAGTTCAAACATGCCCCATTTGTGTCTGTCGTAGTGGTCTGTGACAGCCATCACTGTAGTCTGTAATTCTGCCATCACTTTCATCTGCTTTAGTCATTCTATCTGTTTCTGAATTTTTGATCCGCTTTTTGACAATTCTAAGTAATTTTTTTTCCTGGTGCTTTAATTAACAGTCTTGCTGCCCAGAAAATTACTTGCTGACTGAATCATGCAATCCTTCCCTTGACAGAAAGGATGTAAACATAAAGAATTTTGAGTAATAGTCAAGATGGCAGCATTGGTGCCACAGCATAAAAACTAACTTCAAAGATGAGATGAAAAACCTCATAAAATAGAAGTTTCAGGTATCATTAATTCTGTAGTTGGATCCTGTACTAATAAAAGCTATTCTGTCATTCTCTGTGGAGAGATAACATTTACCCTTAAATGCTTATTAAATAATCTTTTGTAATCCAGGGCTATGTACTGTCAGAATTGCTAGACTGCATTGCAGGTTGGGAATGCTGCTGCAGCATTCACGTGGCACATTCTTCTAACTTGCAGCACTTAGTTCCATGATAATTGAGTTACAGAAGCTAAAATGACCAATTTAGAGTCTAGAATAAAGTCATGCTATTACAACACTCATTGCATTAGCACTAGAGCTGAATGGCCGTACTGTGCGGCACAGCAACGTCTAATAAAACTTTCAGCCACCACGAATTTTTCACATCACTGTATTTTTTTATCTTACATGATGTTTAACAATTCAAATACACTGAAAAAGTGTTTTCAGAGAGCTGTGTATTTTGGGGTTTATGTATTCTTTAAACATATGTGTAGATATTTGGTTGTTCTCTTCATTTTTGGAATTTAATTTTCTTTAGAGGTTGGTGTGAATTTCAACTTCTGTCTGCAATTAGTAGCTTTATGGTCTAGATGATCAAATCTAATTGTGAAATGGCTATTTTAAGGATTATGCCTGAAGTTTTGGGGGGATATGTGAGATGTGCAAACAGAAAATTGTGGAAGTAGAATATCTATTATGTAGGATTTTACTGATAAAATTTATTAATAAGTTAATTCCACAGCTTAATTTCATTTAACATAAAATTGCCAGCAGCAGATCAGATGAGGGAAAAGAGACATTTTAAAAAACATGTTTATAGGCTAAACTCAGTCTTTATTTTCCAATGTCAAAAATCGCTAAGTACATTGACACTGATTAAGTTATCCATTTGTGTTTGAAGTTAAATTCATATTTGAGTGTCTTGCTGAACCAGAGGAATAAAAAAATAATTTTCCAATAAGGGCATTTTTTCAAATTAGAAATAAGAGGGGGTTTCTTTGTTTATTTATTTATTTGTTTACATATAAGGGCTTAGTTGGTCCAAAAGGATTAGCAATAAGCTCAAAGCAGTATATGAAAATATCAAGTTGCAGACCCAGTGTGAAGAAATATGATTACATCGAAGTTCATAGCACCTCTGCTAAAGTAGTACATTTAAAAAAATATGCTTTTCTTTATATGGTTAGGATGCTTTTGAAGTTTGATAATATCTCTTTACACTTTGTTTAGCACCAGCTGGAGAGAGCATGATGAACATGTTTGTTTTCTAGTGAAGACAGAATAATTTTCAATTAAAAGCTGTTGTTTAAAAAATAAATAAATAAGAGAAAATAAACACATCTTTCTGTGCAGCATTCAAGGTCAAATATTGAAATAATCCATCTTATAGCTTACTATGGGAGTTCCAACTGAACTGAAAATAATTATGGAGTCTGTCCACATATTCTCGTTATACAGAGTACAATTAAAAAGCTAAACAAAGAGCATATAAGATAAAAAATTAATTAATTTCAGTCATTATACATTCAGTCATTATTGCGTGAAGACAGAAAAGAAAATGTGTTCTGTTTACCTGTCAAGGTCTTTTGAATACCTTCGGTAATAATGAATTCATTTGTTTGCCAGCAAAGTGGAATGGCTCCGGTTATGTGTTGTTGGCACTTGCATATTAAACATCTGAGCTCAGTGAATGCATTATGGAGCTCTATCTCTCTGATGCATCATAACCTTGCATTTTCATTCCTTGCAGAAGGGAATCCATATACCTGGTGGGTTGGAAAAGCCAATGAGAAGCACTACTATTGGGGCGGATCAGGACCTGGCATTCAAAAATGTGCCTGCGGCATCGAACGCAACTGTACTGATCCCAAGTACTACTGCAACTGTGATGCTGATTATAAGCAATGGTGAGTGCTTTACAAGAAGGCAGGATGAGAATGACCAAATCTCTTAACTTCTGCAACAGTACCATGACTTTGAATATATATATTTTTTTATATTTCCTTTCTTACCAAAGAACAAAGGCAAAAACATTGTATTTGTGATCCCTCCTTCAACATGTCAACCCATGCTTTGATTTCCATTTCATTCGTGGTATCTATGACTGTCAAATATAAGGACTATATTTATGTTTTCAAGCCCTCTGAGCTATAGAAAAGAATGCTAAAATTGTGAAGGCAAGTCCTCATAGGAAATGTCAGCATTTTGGCCGCCCACGCAACTTTGTCTCCATCAGATTCAGTTATACTGCAATAGAGAATTAATTTTATCTCTGCAACTTCATGTTTTTTCCCAAAATTTCTCCTTTTTAGAGTGTTGTTGCTGCATTTGAATGTGAGTGATATGTGTTGAAATCACTCATCTAGTGCCTCCAACCCTCATTATCCATCTTTCATGAGAAAAATATGTTAAGAACTAAACTCAATGCATATTATGGAACGAGGTTCTGTATTTCAAGGGAAGCTACTGGGCTTTGCATGAGATAATTAAATAGGCAGAAAAAAGAAATAAACTTGCATCTCTGATATTCCCCATAAACATGAACAGACTGTGTAAAGCTCATCATCATTTCAATTGAGACCCTCTCTGTGGTCTTACAACACTTTCTTTGTGATCCTTAATCATTTTTGTCTCTTTTGTCATGACAGGCAAGATTATATTTTACATGGTATGCAATGTTCAGTGATATACTGAAACCATACTTTTATGACCATTTCTCCCATTAATAGCGACCTGTGGGTAGTTGAACCAATACTGGCTCATAAACCATTTGGGGTTAACTGAAAAATTCTACAGCTACTAATGAATGGAGAGCTACAGAACTGTAGTGGTATGTTAGAGGCTAAAAAAAAAAAATAGTAGGAAGAATCACAGAACCACAGAATTAAAGAATATTTGTGGATAAAAGGGACCTCAGAGTTCCTCTAGTTCAACCCATCTCTTCAAGCAGAGTCACCTAGAAACAGTTGCCCAGGACATTGTCTTGGCAGTTTTTTAATATATCCAAGGATGGAGACTCTGAAGCTTCCCTTTGTGCATTGTCTCTGGTCCTGGGACTGGACACCAATGGAAACAATCTAAGTCCATCCTCTTTGCACCCTCCCATTAGGTATTTATAGATGTTGGTCAGATCCCTCTGAACCTTCTCCTCTCCAGACTGAACAGACCCAGCTACCTCAGCTTCTTTTCATAGGAAAGATGCCCCAGTCCCTCTATCATCTTAGTGGCTCTTCATTGGACTTCATCCAGTAATTCCATCCATCTCTTGTACTGGGGACCTCAGAACTGGACCCAACACTCATAGTGTGGCCTCACTACTGCTGAGCAGAGGAGAAGGATGGCCTCCCTCGACCTGCTGGCCATGCTTTGCCTTATGCACCCCAGGATACCCTTGGCCTGCTTGGCCTCAAGCGCACATTGCTGGCTTATGTTCAACTTGGCATCAGCAGGAAACCTCAGAGCCTTTTCTGCCAAGTTACTTCCCAGCTCGGTGGCTCCCAGCATACACTGGTATCCCCAGGTGCGAGGTTTTGCGCTCTTCACCGTTGAACTTCATGATATTTCTGTGAACCCACTTCTCCAGCTTATGAAGTTCCCTCCAGGTAGCAGCAGGACCCTGTTTGGTGTGATCTTCAAAATGAAATATGAAAGATACAAAAATAGAGTGATAAAGGAAACATTCCAGGCCCTGCAAAAGTTTTAAATTAGGATGTGGAAAATCAAATATTGCCACAGACATTGCTACTCTAAGCTTTGACACTGCTAGGCTAGTATGCTGTTGGCTATGATGTGAGATGAACTATAGAACACCACAGACATAGAGGAGACGGTTTTAGAGACAGGGTAATCACACATGCTGCCAAACTTCAGAGATAGAATTATATATAGCAAATGAAGAATATAAAGTCAGCTGACTCCAACTCGTAAGGCTAATCGTAGTAGGTGACTCCCTTCTGAGAGGAATAGAGGGCCCCATATGTCAACTGGACCCATCCCACAGGGAGGTCTGCTGCCCCTCTGGGCTCAGGTACAGGATATCACTGAGAGACTTCCTGGGCTGATTCAGCCCTCTGGTTATTATCCACTGCTGATACTCCAGGCTGGCAGTGATGAGATCAAAAAGAGGAGTGTCAAGGTGATTAAAAAGGACTTTAGGGCACTGGGTCAAGTGGTTGATAGGACAGGTGCGCAGGTAGTGTTCTGCTCAGTCCCTTTGGTGACGGAGAAAAATAATGAAAGACGGGAGAACTCACATCATTAACAAGTGGCTCAAGGATTGGTGTCATCGGCAAAATTTTGGATTCTTTGATCACAGGGATACTTTTATGGCACCTGCCCTGCTGGAACCAGACGGGATACATCTCTCTGTTAAGGGCAGAAGGATTTTAGCTCATGAACTGGCAGACCTCATTGAGAGGGCTTTAAACTAGGTTTGAAGG
>VYZQ01066556.1:10423-22385 GCA_013400655.1 Mystacornis crossleyi
CTCCTACACCAAATATAGCATCATAGGCAACTTACTATTCAAAAATATGATTCTTCGTAATGTCATGCTGAAATGTGCCCACCCCAAAACTATCTGCTTTGAGTAGATATCCCCTCAGGTATTTAGAGTTAACTTCTGAGAGTTCTGGGTTATGACTAGTTCACATTCTTATCAGCATCTCCAATAACATATCTATAAAATGAAGAGATTTGTTTAAACTTTCTCTTAAAGTTTTTTGAAAATCCTTCTTTCTTTGTAGCAACTGAAGGAGCTCTAAAATATGTATATGCATATAGTTACTATTTTTTTTTACTTACATGTATGCATATATTTTTATAAGAAAAAGAAAAAAGTTATGGTTGTCTTTACCAGATGGTGCAGTCTTTGAGAAGATATTTGTACAACATGCTTGAAATAATGTGCATATTCTAAAATGTTAATATGTATTCTTTGCAGATCAGAAAAAATTTCCGTATATAACTACCCATCTACTCTGATACAAGTGTTCAGTGACCAGCAACTTTTCAGTACCTGTTGATACAACTGGAAATAAAACATACACTAATTTTTCATATAGACTGTTGAAATCTTAATGAGTCAGGCAGCATAAAAACAACAAAAGATTAAGATCTGCCAGGAAGAAAATAATGCTACCATTTATTTTTTTTTTTATTCAACACAAACAAGGTTTTTAATATTTTATATACTTGCTGTAAGTAAACCTAAAATTTTTTTTGTTATTCAACACCTGTTTGTTTAGACACCAGAAGAAAATGAGCAAATGCTCTCATCTCGATGTGGTATAGGATGGATACACGTCATGACTATTCCTAAAATCCCAGAATTGTTGGAATTCAGCCAGTTCACTGCTCCATTGCTGATGGATATTCTGTCATTGTCATACCTTATCTCACCCTGCTAATAGCCGTTGATCTCTCAGAAATGTATTTTGGCAGTAAATAATTCAGCAAGCAGAGAGAAATAGAGAAAGCTTTTTATATGCTCAGAACCAAGTGTTAGATACACAGAAAAGCTGATAGGCTTTTTTCTGGTGACTTCTGAACTTAGCACCCCCTTTCTATGGGCTGTGCAGCCCTGTCACTCTTCCTGTGTATATGCTGAAAGACAAAAACCCGACCATAACCTTAATTTGTCTGCAAATCACTGCTGAGTTTTGTCTGGATTGCAGCTGTCCCAGAGGCTGAGGATGTGTCTGCAGCAGCATTTTAATTCAAAAATAGAGTGCACATTTTAACTGAATCTCCTTATCATTCCCCTTAACTCTGCTTTGAGTCACACCCTGGAGAAGGCTTGGAGAATATGAACTAAATTCCTCTTGGATGAACTACAGCTGAGTGTCGGTAGCACACTTAATGCAGAGTAACAGTTAGTAGGCATTCATGAGTACAAACTTCTGTCCATAGTAGCAACCTAATTTGTAAGAAGCTCTTAAATTTTTT
The DNA here is from genome assembly GCA_013400655.1 of Mystacornis crossleyi. Lineage (NCBI taxonomy): Eukaryota > Metazoa > Chordata > Aves > Passeriformes > Timaliidae > Mystacornis > Mystacornis crossleyi. Next base: position 11,884 of record VYZQ01066556.1, read on the forward strand.
CTCAAGCTGTGATTTGTGATGGAGAGGGCAATGCAAGAGCTGCACCAATACTAGTAAGTGACACCACTGCTGCCTACTAGTCCAGTTCTGTTTTCTTAGCCAAAGTATCTGTTTTCACTAAAAGCAAAAAAACCTCCAAGAATTACCGGCTTTTCCCAGCCTTAACAATTCAAGGATTATATTGCTTAAAATAAGCCTCTTCACCAGTTATTTTAGAGCCACTGGTGATGACGTTTTCTTTGGGTCCTAATCCTTCCTCATATGCCTATGTTTTCTCCATTATGCTTGTAATATCACTTATTAGTATCTTAAGATCATGTCGGTTCATTCAAGAATAACACAATGTTTTATGTTGTCAAATCCTTTGCATTATTTTGCATTTAAAAGAATCAGAAACCATGCTGTTCACTCAATCATATAACAAGTTTTATGGAAGTTCTACCAAGACTGCTGGTATTTGGAACTTTTATTTAATGGAAGAATGTGGCATTTTTATATGATATGAGGTTTTTAGAAGACTTTTCTGCAATTTGTTTCCAGTGTGGAACTTTTCAATTTTTTTGTGTTTCAATAAAGTCAATTATTCTGGTGTGGTATCAGACCACATTATAGTATTTATGTAATCTGTATAATATTGTATACATATAGTTACGAAAAAAGTCATACATTGCTGTAAAGGCTGAAATACAACAAGGCAAAAAAATGAAGTGTGATTATTGACATACTAAAGCTGGTCTGTATGTAAGATGCAATAGTGAAATGCCTCTGCCTGAATTAAGGTGCAAACAAGACGATATGCCGAAGTCCATAACACAGATTTTATAAAACAATGATTCTCAAGTAGAGAGATATAGAAAGAAATAGAAAAGATGGAGAAGAGAAAGAGAGAGATCATGCAGAAGATGGCCACAATCCGTGGATCCAGCAGTGTCCTGTTGGTCTTTCTTCACCCTGGTCTTCTCAGTGGTGGGGGTCCTGAGGTCATTCACAACTTTCCCTTATTTATACCTTTTAGCAAACAAAGCTGATTTCAGCACCATTCCTGAGTTACCTTTCCTTATGGCTCTTAAATTCTGCATTCTTTGTGTTCCTTATCATCGATACATTCTTCTCCCCCGGGTTTGTTAAGTTCCTCCTAGGTCTGAGATAACACCCAAACAATAGTATCACCTTTGTCTTATCTCTAGTGTGGGGGCTTATCCACGGTGGCATAATGGGGGGGGAGGGGGGAGAGAAACAGGGTTCTGTGGTATTTGTGGTCGCAGATGCCAACTGTCCTATAACTTGAGGTGATCTGTCTTTGACTGTGATAAGTGTATGAGCAGTTTCTTCCCTANTTTATTAGCTCCAAAGGGTCCACAGGGGAGTGACGCAGATAACAGGGAGACAACCGGTTTTATACGGGGGCAGGGCTAACTCAGGGACCAATGGGCAAGGTACTAAGGGGTGGATTCTTGGGTTACAGACAGGGTGATAACCAATTGGGAAGGGACAGAGGAGGGATTAAGGAATACAAACCAATGGCACTTCGGGGAGAGGAGAACTTTCTGGAGGGTAGGGAGTGCCACTGGGGGATTGACAAGGCTTCTCCGCCCAGGGGGCGGGGGGAAGAGGCATGGCTAACTTGAAGGGGGGAACATGACTTAAAGGAACAGTAACTATGGAAACTGGGTTACAGAATACAACTTACTGCACTAAAAGGGATTACACAGAACTTGAAGCAGGAATATAAATTGCCTTGAAAAAACCTTTCCAAAAGACACCACAACAAATAAAAGTTTCATGACATGGTGTGCTGTGGACATGATCCATATCCCACTGAATCTAAAAGGAGATTTGTAACTGATTTAATTGGAAACTGGAACTGCTCTTATCAGTCATCCGTAAGTAGGAGAATTGTACAAGCTTTTAGATAACAATGCTGATATATTTGATGCTGAGGTGTTCTGCATGTTAATGAAAATATGCTCATGGTGCCATGTCTGCAAATATTTTTTTAGTATTTTTTTATTTATATAGAAGACTATGTTTCTGAAGCTTCCAAATTTTCCTTTTGTGCTGCCAGTCTGAAGATATAAGCTTCAGTCATTTTGCATCAATTCCTGCATTCACTGGAATTTTGACAATAACCTGTTCTGAGGATCTTGACTCCTACAAAAAGTGCATTCTGATTGAATAGACAAGCTTCCCGTTTTTGATTTAAAGGAAAGACTCCATTTTTGATAACACCTTACTTCCGGTATCACATGACACCATGATAGATACACTGGTGCTGTATCTATCAGTGTTGATAGAAGCAGCACCAGTCCAACATGCCTTACATTGGACTAATCACATGTATACATGCAAAGACAACATATTAGATTTTCCAGGTTCCAAGAAAATCCGAACTATATCACTACTAAACCGAATCGTAGCTGTACCGAGAGCTAGAAGTTGCAACGCCTACACCATGAGCTTTCTGGAGTCTAACCCTGCCACTCAAGAACAAGATAAATGAACTTCTCTCTGAGCTGGAGCTCAAGCAAGCAGCCTTTGAGCTTGATGGAGAGGAGGAGGTGATGCAAAACTTCACCACAGCTGGAATTCATGGTATCTATCATTGTTGCATTAAGGATATTTGAAAAAGTTCACAATGCGGACACGATTTGGCTTTTCTTTCCATCATTTCCTCCCAACGGCTATGAAAACACAGTGACTATATTGGATATGTTTACTGGAGGGAAAGGGGTGGAATGAGAGAAAAGTATATAGACAGAAAACAGCACCAAATGTCATTAATGATAAATATCCAATGATAGAATCACAAATAGAAAAAATATGATGCTATCTACATTTTTTTAGTAATATTTGACAATATTAATGAATGGACTTGAATACTTCTGCTATTCCTATTGAATGGAAGAAAAAAAAAAAATCTATCCTGTCAAGAAAATGGAAGAAAATAAATCCCTCTGCAGACTACAATTTCCTCCATCCCTTTAGTGTTTCGTATGAAGTATAACACTTTAGAATTAACTGTGAAACAATAAACACACCAGTGTAAACTGATGGGAATCCTAGTTCAATAATGGAAACAAAAGGGACTGCTATAATAAAGAGAATTTCTTATTTCACTGCACAGATCTCAGAACATGTTGCTCTTCTCCTTGATAAATGAGAGAAAAATGTCATCAAGGAAGCTGATGTGTTTTGAAGGAGTTTTATTGGTATTATTTTGAGACAGAAGGTACAGTCCCATAAGGTACTAAGCCTTCTTGGAAATAAGTAAATAAAAAGCATTCAGTGAAATCAAATGTTGGCAATGTGACACAGTATCTCGGCAGGTTCTTATATTAAAATAAATAAAATTTGTAACATCCTAGGAAGGTGGGAAAGGACCTCAGGAGGTATCTATTCCAACTTCCATGTAGCTATGTATGTATATTTCAAGATCATAATTGTCAATTACACATCATAATCAGTTTCCATGAAAGTAATATATAATGTCTTCTCTGTTAATTCTCCTTGATACATCCTAAGAGTATCACATATAACTGGGATCACCTGAATTTTTTGGGGACTTGGAGTACACTCTCACTTGTTGGTTTTTATGCTGCACTGAGATGAAAAACATTTGAAAATTTGGTTCAGATTTGGAATCAGAGAAAAATCGGAACTTAATTATGAATTGCAATAAAATGATCAGATTTTCTTCCAGATTGTCAAAAAAAAAAAAAAAACCAAAAAAAAACCAAAAACAAAAACAAAAACAAAACACCCAAAAAAAAACAGCCTAAAAGAATTAAATGCATTTAGGAAAAGCCAAAGAGTTTGATGCATCTTGAATTCTCTATTAGAAAATTCTACTCAAAACAGAGGGAGAATAAGAAAATATAGGAGATCAGGTAAAAAATCCCTATATACTCTAACAAAAGCATAGAATCATAAAATGGTTTTATTTGGAAGAGACCTTGAAGATCATCTAGTTAAATCCCAGTGCCATGGGTAGGGAACCATCCACTAGGCCAGGTTACTCAAAGCACCATCCAACCTGGCCTTTAACACTTCCAGGGATGGGGATATGTGACCATTTACAGATTAACAGTGATTATAATACTTCACCTTGATCAGGGATTTCTATTCCAAAGGAAAGGAGATGTTTGTAACCAAATGCAAGTAATTTTGGAATCCTCACCCTTTAGTAAAAATGTTTCCAGTTAAACTTTGTCAGAGGTTACAGTATTCTCAATTTTCTCTCATTCCCCAGTGAACACAATTCCCTTCACTATTCAGAATTATGCTGCTGTCATGGGTTATGTCAATGTTAACCTTTATTATACATTTTCCGTTATAGGTTTTAATGAATGGAACTGAAAACAAAAGAGGGAAAAAATCTCTGAGCAAGTGTGATAAAAGCTTCGTTATTAAATTGCTCCTTCTCATTCTGGTGAAGTCCCACTTTATTGTATTTTTCTCTTTCCGTGTTACACTCTATATCAGTACTCTTTAATAGCATTTTACAGAAGACAGGTTTTTATTTCTAAAATTTTATCTTGCACTAAAGGAATTTTAAATGCAACTTTTTTTTCTTCCTTTTTTTTTTCCCTTATGAATATGTCTTCATGGTCATGATCTGAAATATTAAATCTTTGCGACTGTAGGCTGTAGCACTACTGACATTTATTACAAATTTTCAACAAGGAAGTGCAGATGAAACTGTTGTACAGTGGCACTTTTTACATGACAATCCTTTTGTCATATGTCTTACAACCACAGATAAGTGCCTGTAAAATATTCATTTGGCACTTGCATTTGGCACACCTATAGGTACGAATCATACATCTGTCTACATTTCTGTGGATTAAAAAAGCTTTTAGTAATTGAAAAGAATTAGAAATCTTGAGCTTTTGTAAATTTTGTTACAGATAACTAATTATCGCTGATGGCTGTTGACGATATACTTACATCTGATTAACTGACATCTTCTTTGAGTTACAGCTGTTTATTAAAATAGTTTTATTGATAGAGAAATGCAGCTATTTCTGAAAGGAGACAAAGTTCTATCTACAGCCTTTAGCAGTAAAAAAGCATGCTGAAAGGAATACAATGTGTGTTACATTTTAGTTTTATTTCTCAGGTTACTTAAACTTGGAAATATTTGATCATAAATTAGTTACCTTCCTGTTTTCCTGAAAATATAAAGTGGCATTTTTGTGATTATATTAAAGAACTAGAATGAAAATAAAATATCACAGTGATTCACCGAATTCACTGAACTTTTAACTCCAGAAAATCTGCTCTCGATTTCTGCCTTCTTCCATATCTGAAAATAATACCAAGATTCACTCTTGATCTCCAGTATATAAGGAAAGGCCATCCTGCAATATCAGTGAATTAATTCTGCAGTTTATGACAGCATCAGTCTAATTTAAAAATATTTTTTGAAGTAGGAATCACAGCAAGAAGTGCACAGAGGAATTTAATTCCCTTTTTAACAAATGTGGGTATGCTAAATGTCACAAAATGGTGCTAGAAGAGAGGGACCTGCTACCTAACAAGAAAACCCCTCAATCAACAAAATCCAAAAAACTAATAGAAACTAACAGCTAGAAACTGAAACTTAACTGATATAAGTAAAATAAAACACATTTTTTCTGTGTACTGTGTTTTCTTAGAGTCTGTCTCACATAAGCAGTTCAAGACTGTCATCAGAAGCAAGCAGCACATTTCAGTAGTAGTAGCTATTGCTGCTAGTATAAAACTGACTGTGATAACTATCTGGTGTCCTCACTACAGCTATTCTGGAGAATTTTCCTTTGGAATAGATGTAGTGCAGGCCTGTGAACTCCATCAATACCTACCTCTCTAAGCCTCCTCACCTGTAGCAAAAGCATCTGCTTGATACGAATGTCTTTGGACAAGTAAAGTTCTTCAGCCTGTATAAAGCAAGAGGTCAGGTGATGGTAGAATTGCTTTCTGGCTCTGAAAACTGAAAATCTCACTCACATAAACAGTCTGTGTGAATACAATCAGGCTATTCAGATGGGGGAAGCGGCTGCCATACTGAAGTGTTTGCAGGATCAAGACGTAGATAATAATTGCCAAGAATAATGTCTTCACTGTAGCCATAGATATTTACAATACTGTTCATCATCACTGTAATTATAAGATCTATAAAGAGAAATGTCAAAAATGTGGAAAGCTTTATTTTAATCATCACTTGGTGAATTGTTTAAGAAAATAAGACTAATGAGAAAATATTTTAAATGTCTGCAGATATTAAGTAATTCTATAATCTCTTCCACTTTGAGATATCCCTGTAAGATAAATCTCATTTTAATATCTCTACTACTTTTTAGGAGTCCTCTTTGCATATATAAAGTAATTATGTAATGTGCTTCAGGAATGTATTTACATTGATGGCCTACTATTGACATATAAATTTAAAATCTGGAGATGCAAGAGAACAATACAAGAACAGCTTGGAAAGAAAGACAGTTGTGACCAGCAAATAACTGCTCAGAAATAGGAACATATTTTTATTTTCACAGTCTGAAGAAAGTAGCTAAAAGGTGAGAATAGAATAGAATAGAATAGAATAGAATAGAATAGAATAATAGTTCTGTTAGAAGGAGCCTACACAACCAATTAGTTCAACTGTTTACAGGACAAAAATAGGCATACTATAAATTATGAGGACTAAGGACAGATAATTCTGGGGACAAAAACATCAAAGTTGTGGAAGGATTGCAATACTTGAACATAAATTATACATATGTATAATTTAAAATACAGGGAGAAAGTGACACAACGGCAGCTCCTTGGTTTAGCAGTAGTGATAGTGGGTAGTAATAATCTTACAAAGGTGTGCATAAGTAATAATCTTACAAACAGAGTAGAGATTGATTCTATATTACCTTCCTTGTCTTAAGCTAGATACAACAGAACAAAAAAGCCATATCTTAAAAATGTCACTGGCGAAAATAAAAGCAAAAATTTATACCTGCTCTGACAATATAGCTACAAAAGAGGTGTTGCAGAGAATGCAGTGTGAGAGTGGCTGGAACAGAAATGTCAAAAATCTGAAGACTAAGAAATGTTGTCAGAGTAGATATGGGATTTTCAGCAGGAAGGGAAGACAGCAGGATTGTGCTGTGCCATTTTGTAAAGAGAAATAATCAGGGGAAGGCATTGAGCACAATCGAGGAGGACATCAGAAAGAGGAAGGAAGAACAGATGATCATATTAAAGCTGAGGAAAGAAAAATATTTAGCAATGTCCCAACAAGCACAGAGTTAAAAAAAAATAATTATGTTAACAATGAATTATCCATGTGTGGTCAAATGTCAGTCTGTATGTCCGTCAGAAAACCTGAGTAAATGCACCTAATGAGTAGTGTAAAAGCACTGCTTCTATTTATCTAATCCTCCAGGCATTCAATAAAGTATTTTTTTTTTCTACATCTTCCTCATATCTTGCCCAGAAAGCTCTTTATATAATTTTGGCTGATTTCAAGCTGTTGCTTGTAGAAGTCACATATATTCAGTGTTCCGGCTTTGCATCTGAATCTGTGCAATATGGAAAGTGGGTGAGCTTCTTGCAGACTTAGCTAGGAGAGCGAGAGCAGAGAATCAAGCCAAAATTACAGGTCTGGAGCACTTGCCCTGTGAGGAGAGGCTTGGGGGAGCTGGAATTTTTCAGCATGGAGCAGAGATGCCTCAGGATAGAAATAATATCTGTGCCTAAGCAAGCATTACTGATCATCAAGGAGATGAAGCTGGGCTCTTCTCAGCTGTTCAGGCCACGACAATAAGAGACAATGGACTTAAACAGAAGTGTTAGAGGCACTCTGAGCCTGTAAGCAGAAGGTTTCCCCCATGAGGACAGCCGGTCAGCAGCACAGATTGACCAGAGAAGTTGTGGAGTCTTTGTTCTTGCAGGTGTTTCAAAACAGAGCCCAGAACCACCGTGTCAGATCTCGTGGGATACGCTGTACTGGGCAAGAAGCTGGAAATTTAGGACATGACAGACTACTGCCAGTAGTAACCAAGTAGCTTCTTGGAAAACTCCTTGCTCTGCCTCAGTACGAGCAGAATGATGCTTATTACCTGCTTATTTTAATGGCCAGTTTCAAGATATCTAACAATTCTACAATGAAAAGGGAACAAAAACTAAATGATCCTTTGTCTTTTGTTTCTTTTGTTTGTTTTGGTTTTTTGTGGGTTGGCTTTTTTTTTTTTTTTTTTTTTTTTTTTTTTTGGTCATTATATACTGTAGTTCTTTTCAATTCAATTTTTGGTGTATGTTTTTGAGCACTATGAATATGACTATTGCAACTAGGAAACATGACTCATTAAAATGACCTAATGTTTTCTGAGAATAAGACATTATTGTAACTCTAAGACATATAAAAATTCAGCTAATTTTTTAAACTTACTTGCTTTGCTAAAACAATTTCCTTAAATTTAAATTAATTTTCAGCAGTTTTGATGTGAAATCATTTATTTCTGTATATGATATCTATCAGTGTAGTTGTATATATCAGACTGGGAAATGAATAATGTGATAAAAAACATCTTGATAAAAAATGAAGTGCATTCGTTTTGATAAATAATTGGGACTGGATTAAAGCTATTGGGATTACCAAAATATGCTGTTTTAAATAAAAATCTGCTCATTTCCTTGCAAATATGTTCTTTACAATACAAATGGTCTGATTTCAGTAACAGGGATACATGTTCATTAAAAGTATATGAAGTGTCTATTTTAGGCAAAAACTATCCCCAAATATTTCAATTTTTATTAAAAAGTTAACAAAAATANAGGAGTTGATTTCACATATACTCTGAATCCTTGTCATATTAAATGAGGATCAAACTCTCTAAAGACTATGTATTTGAATTTGTGTAAACTGTTAGAGTATCAAACAAGATGGATTGATACCATTCCCAGAACTGATGATTCATAGGCCAACTGGCAAACCCCAGATCCTATAAACCAGATGTCTTTATTTTCCTTGTCATTTTCTGGTGATAAAAAGAAGTTCTCTGGGGATATATGATGTATAACTTCAGATGGGAAAAGACAAAAGGTATTACACCTCCTACGGAGGAATTCTCAAGGAATCTGGAGTACGGCAATAAACAAAACCCTATTTTTTCATTATGGGGGACAAGGACTCTTTAATGTACTACTCAGATTGCTTTAAAATATTACAAAATTAGACTACTCCACAGGTGAAACGAAATGTGAGTTGATTCCTTCTTACTAGATGTTCCTCGTGGAATCTGAATGAACATCTGTAATTGAGGATGTGGTATTTAAGATGTACAGATATTTCCAATAATTTTACTAGTTTTAAGACACATAATGAAAGAAGATTCAGAGCACTGTTTGCAAAGTACTACTGGTGCTATAAAAAAGAAACATTTAATAATAGAAATTAGAAGCAACATTTTTATTGCTCCAACCTCACAGTATTATAATGACAGAAACAGTTTATAGTTCTTAAATAAAAATGGGAGCCAAATATAATATAATTGTTGGAGTGGTGAGATGTGTCCTGCAACATTAGAAAATGAGATTGGAGTGTTTTGATCTGTGGATGAAGGCATGAGATAACTGCTGGAAGAAAAGTAGGCAATACAGTATGAAAACACCAAATTCAGAGTTTCCAGAAATATTGACACTGCCACAGTCAGTCAAATCCAGCCTGTAGGATATACTAGCCTTCCTTCAAATTGTCCTGGATATTGATCTGTGACTGCAGTTTGAAAATTTCAAAGATATGGATGTCATAGAATCATTGATTAGAATCAATAGAACTATTAGAATAATTTATGTTAGAAGACACTTTTACAAAATATCTGGTCCAAATCCAGGTGAAAGCTCAGATATCTCCCCACTGTGCTATGAGAAAACTTGTTCCTCCTTGTCTTTTGTCAGAGCTTTAAATCTCTGTCAATGCACAGCTGCAAAGTGAGGAAAGACCTTTTCCTTCTGTCACCAAATTTTCAAGCTTCTGACTTTCTACTTCCTGGCATTCTGCATCCTCTACTTATTGAGGGGCAGCTTCTACCTGTTGGTCCTTCCACACAATGTGTGGTTCAGGTTCTGCTAAAGGATCCCTCAATTCTGTGCCTATCCCTTCTTGATGGTGTGCAGTTTGCTCACCTCTTCCTACAGCTCCTACAGCTGGTGACTCGATGTGTCAACCCCAATGTCTCTCCCACAGGGAAGGTGGCTTATGCTCCAGTAGGAGCTGCGGCTATTGCTGTTTCAGACAGTGGTAAATCTACATCGGCCACCAAGGATGCTGGCTAAACAATTTTAAATTAGAAGGTTTGAAAAGCTGGCAAATTGCAAGAGACAGTAATTAAGTCTGTGAGGAGGTGTCCTACGTAAATCCAAGTTAGTGTCAGAAATACCAAATTCACATTTCATTCGTATGTATCTATGGATAAATATATATATATATATGTACATATTTAGAACAGGAGACTGCACCAGCGATCAAATTA
>VYZQ01066557.1:6495-28417 GCA_013400655.1 Mystacornis crossleyi
CCTTTAACTATGTGGTACAAGTAGTTGTGAAATTGCCATCTTGATGTCCTAGGTCATCATTCTGACCTAGACATGTCAAAGAGATTTTGTCACTATCTTCAGCACTGGAATTTCAGTCTTTGTCTGTGGAACCAGTATGCTTTACTCACCTAGATCTGTGACAGTTCAAGGCATCAATACCTTCCAGCTCGTGGCTGGTGAGGTTGCAGCTGCCATAGCAGCCTCAGCTCTCTACAATATCTGATCAGAGTTTTGGTCTGAAATGGTTGATTTGCACTAACAGGTATTGATATTAAGGCAAAAGTTCTCTTTTAGTGAGTCTTTAGGAGGGCAGAATCCTCAATAGAAATGTTTTAAGAGATGGTCGGGGAAAATAATTACTTAAATCGACAGAATTTCACTGTAGAAGCATTAAGGTGTAGAAAAAGCACTTGTTATTGAGCAAAATTATTTACAGATGTTAGACAAGCTTTCTTTGATATTCCAGTTTAGTTCAGTCAGAGTTTTATATTATTTTTCTTTCCCCTGAATTTATCCAAATGTCACCAGAAATGTTAACCTTTCCTAAATTNAACCCCAAACAACTTTTGAAGCTGAGGTATCCACAGGGCATTCACAGATATTCTCAGAGCCATGGGATCCTTACTACTGATAAGCACACCAGAGTTGCTTAGCAATGTAAGTGGGATACTCCCACAGAACAACACTTTTACTATTTCTGACACTAAAGCCATGGTCAACCATCAGAAATCAATCCTGATCTTATTTGTGATAGAAATAGATATTGAGGGAAATACTAGAAAGTGATGTAGCATACTATATAAATTATTTTTGTGAGTTTGTTTCCTTTTCCCCGTGTATGATTTCCCATATAATTTTTTAAATGCCTGTTTGACACTAGAAAATTATACCAAACATACAGGGGGGAAAAAAAAAACAACAAAACAACAAAAAACAAACAAACAAACAAAAAAGCTGACAATGTGGGTTTGAGACCTCATTCCCTTTTCATTTCTCAACTTGTTTTCCAGGCCTGGTATAGTGGGTCTTGTTGGGATAGAGTTAATTTCCTTCATTGCAGCCCAGATGATGCTGGTTTGGATTTTTGGTTACAGCAGTGTTGTTAACACACCAGTGATTTGGCTATTGCTGAGCAATAGTTGCCCAATTGTCTCTCTTTCCCACTCTGTCCCTACAGTGAGTAGGCTGAGGGTAGGCAAGAATTTGGGAATGGACACAATCTGGACAGTTGATGTGAACTGACCAAGGGAATATTCCATGCCATATGGAATCACACTCAGCAATAAAAACCTTGGGAAAGTTCCTTTTGTGCAGAGTACTGTTCATTGTTCAGAGACTGGATGGGCTTTGGTGTATTTGTGGGAGGCGGTAAATGACTGGCATGGCATCATCTTATTTTTCCCCTTCCTTCCTCTTTCCTTTGCTTATTAAAGTGTCTTTATTTCAACCCATAAGTTTTCTCACTTTTGTTCTTCCTATTCTCTCCCTTACCCTGCTCGGGATAAGGAGTGATCAGGCAGCTGTGTGCTGCCTAGCTGCTGGCCAAGGTCAATCCACCACAAATTACGTTGGAGAGCTTTTAACTGTCTTTACATCAAAGAAGCCTTTTCTTACTGAGTTCCTCCACATCCTGTGCATTGGTCTGTGCTCAGTATTCTTTTCTTTCTAGCTTTATCATCATTTTTATCCCTCGTGTATGCTGAAATTTGATGCTAAATTCAACACATCCAGCAAATCTGAGTTCTGCAAAAACTGTCAGGAAACAGAGATTACGAGGGTGAATCTAATCTTATAATTCTATTGCCATAATCTAGAAATATCTTGTAAATCTTGTCCATTTGTGATTTTCTGAGTGAAGGACCATTTCTGTAGGGTCAATAACTTAATAGAAGAGGCATCAACAGTCAAGACAAAATACTTCAGAAAAAAAAATTCTATACACAATTTATATGAAAACTAACATAAAAGGCAGTTTAGGTTTTCAATTTGAGACAAAGTTTATCTTTCATTTAAAGAAGTACTAGAGAGTGCTGGATTGTCTCAAAACCTCTTCTTCTAAAAGCCACTGGATTTCAGATGAGTGCAGGAAAACACATACACACAGATAGAGAATAATTGGGTGAAGGCTCTAACAGATTCAGCATAATGACAAGATGATAAAGATACAAACTCATTTTTCCAAAACAGCTAGATTTCCTGTACGTAACACAAAATGTTCATAAAAAACTGTGAGAAATGTATTCTTTTTTTAATGAGAATGAGGTAGAATTTAGAATTGCAAATCCAAACATGTGACTCCCCAGAACCTTTCGATATGGGAACGTCCAGGTTAACTTCTGTGCATTCAAGCATTTTCCTCCTGGCCTCTACCTGAGTCTGGATGGATCCTTAGAATAAGTGTTCATTTTCTAGGGAAAGCTCAACTTGCTAGGCAAGCACAAAACATGCACACCACACATCAGGCATGATCCATACACATTGGTTACACGCACATGTCCATTTTCAGTCAGAACAGTGGGAAAAAAAACCAAAACAGACCAGAAAAAAAAGGAGAGAGATCATACTTCCATGCTCTCTCTTCACCCAATAGCTCTTGTCCTGGAAGGTGGTTAGAGTTTATTACTTTTCTTACACTGAGAGCATTCAACCAGTAGAAAAGAGCTCAGTGTTGACCTCTTCTCCAAATTCCTTTCTTTGTTTTGGTGGTGGTGGCGACTGTTTGTTTGTTTGTTTGTTTGTTTGTTTGTAATGACACCTCTAGAGAATCCTGGAAGGAGAACACTATATGGTTATCCATCTCCTTTTCAGAGACACCCACAGTACTGAGCTAGAGAGCTGTCCCTCTTTTTTCTACCATGATGAACAGTGAATTGTTTTCTAGAAAGTTACAAAGAGGTGCTTTTAATACCTTTTAATACCTTAACTTCACTAGCAACCTTGTGGTGAGAACAGCCTTTTGGAAAATGATATTTGGGAACACTGACTCTCTGCACTAAAGGAGCCATGGACATGACAAAAGAGATTGATCCATTAAGAATGCAAAGTTGCAGGATAATGAACTGTGCAGGACAATTTCCCTACTATGTTAAAAAATAATTTTCTTTCATATTAGGCTTCCTGACAGAAGACGTGGTGCACTTTGTAAATTTCCTGTTGATTCCAATAGGAAAATACAGAAATTTGTTTTTCTCAGTAGCTGAAGTCTGGGAAAAAACATTTAATACCAACTGTAAATGTATGGCAAAGTAATTAAGTTGAAAAAAAATCATATGGTTATATCTTATACATGTTAATATTTTTCTACTTAAATATTTTCAGTCTCCTAAAGCTAGAAACCCCTTTTTTGTTTTTGTGAATGCTTTGGTTCTAGTAGTTTAACAAGTCTTAAAAACTCTATTATTTTTCCTGTACTTTCTTTCTACTGCTTAGAATTAAAAATATCCAAAAGGGAAAATAAATCCTTTAGACATGGCAGTTATAATATTGCACCATAGTATTTTAGTTAAAGAAAATATCTTATCCAACATGACATTAAAGGTTCATTTTCAAGCAGAAAAAGCTATGCCATGCCTTCTACTTTAGACTCCCTGGTATGAACAATTTCCACTACTTGTCTCTAAGCCTGTCTCTGAGTTCATTTGCATGAGTGCTCATTACCAAATGTTCTATTTAGCAACTTCATGATAGACTCAATTATTTAAATTTAAAACTATGATTTTTGCATTGACGGTAGTTTCAGATCCATATTCCTAACACCCTTCAGGCATTCCTAATACTTTTCATACAAGGTGATGAAATGCCAAATACAATACCTGTACAGAAATGGAAAGCCCAAAAAAAAGTTCAATGTCAAGGTAGAACAACAGAGTGCACTCACCAGAAAGAATATTTCACAGTTTTGTCAGAAATTGCATGCTGCTGATCCACTCCTGCCCTGCCTAAAGTTTTAAAGAACCATAACTATGTTATACAGCTTCTGGAAACTGCCATTTTCAAGTAAATTTCCAAATCGCAATATTTGATTTTTTCAGGAATGTCCTCTCCCTGTAGGTTTGCATGTTTGAAATGGCTAATGGAAGCTTCTATTATGATCTACTTTATTACTTATACAGCACTATAAATGTATGAGATGTTCACAGATTAATAAAACAGAGAAAGAGCTTACAACTTAAGGGGAGAAGCTTTTTGACTTTACATCTTGTCCTAGCGACATCGCCTCAGTATGTAGTCAGAGGGAGGACAGTTCTTCCAGTTTCTTTGGGGAGAATTATCTTGTGCGATTCAACTGCAAGTACAGACTCTTCCTCCATTGTTGTTGGATGGGCTCTGCAGGCTGCCCATTTGCGGGACAGCACCAGTGTGCACAGCCCATTTATTCTCCTCATCCAACTGCAAAAAAGGAAAGGGAAAGAGTAACCTTCAATGTCTTATTGTCATAACGAAGCATATATAACCTCAGGTTTTTATGTCCCTTTATTTCTCCCTGCCCCTATTTGTCTAGAAAAAAAATCCCTGTAATCTTGCTCTAATTCATTTAATTGTTGATTGTTCAGAACTTCTTGAATTCTTTAAAGAATGGAATGCTATTTTCATCTTCCCTGTTGCAGTGGGGTGGCTGCAACCTTTCCCTGGGAGACAGCCTTGGCCCGTGGAAGAATCAAGGAGACGATATTTGATAGATGTTTTCAGGTTTTATTCCCCCTGGCCGCACATGGCCGGAGTCCGGCAGGGACTCCGACAGCGACTGCCCCCAGAACAGGTCTGGAACAACCCCCCCGGGGTCCCGTGAACACTCCCTTAAGTACAGGATTCCCCCGGGCTACATTCAAACTGACCAATAGGAGACTGGATTTTGGGGTACACATGACCAGGGAACAGGGACAGAGAAACCCCGTGCCCCACGCATCCACTCATGCCCATCCCCCCCACGGGGGGCACCTCTTCACTTCCCAATACAAGGCCCAAGCACAAAAATATCTTTTCAATCTCAGCCTATAAATTATTCATGATCCCCCAGGCGGTGTGCTCCATATCATGAACTAAATAACTGTATTTGATAACGTCATCATCAAAGAAAGCAGTTTTCTTGATGTGAACAGAGCCTTAAAAATGGACTTAACAGTGCTCTTTTCACTCTGATCTCTGTCCACAGTACCAAGAGGAGACCCATATCTGCAATCCTGTCTTGAGAAAGTGCTTCTAGTGGGGAATTTTCAAAAGGCGAAAAAAGGATTGAAGATTGGAGGACCTACCAAGATTCATGTTTCATCCATATGAAATACTACAGCAATTTCCATCAGGACCAAAAAAAAAGGGGTACTTTGTGAGTGCATAAAGCTTTCATGGTTTAATGCACAGGAAGAGTTTGTTTGGGTGAAAATTTGATGGAACCAAGGGTGAAGGTGTGTATATGGGCACCACATAGAATGCATAATTTGGAACATGGGCACAAGACACTTCAGCACTTAGCGCTTTCGGCATGCACAGCATACACTTGGGCCTGCCAACAGGTTCAGACTTGTCTGACCACAGAGATGAGACATGGAGGTACTCTTCCAGAGACATAATAAAGTGCAGCAGGTGAGAACCTGATCCTTAGCTCACTGTATCAGTCAATAATCAGTTAATCATCATTTCAGTTATAATATTAACATTAAGATGAAAGTTTGATTCCTTTTCATTTTCTTTTAAAATGAAATCAAATCTGTTTTCTTTTCATGCAAGATTTTTTTTTTTTTGAAGTACAAAAGAAAGAAACTTGAGGGAAGGACATCCTTGGCTTTTTACCAATCAAAAGGAATGAAACTTCGTTGAAAAAATAAGAAGGCATTTCTGAAGAATGGGGTATATTAATTACCTGACTAAATTCAGGTAATTTAGCATGTCTCTCTAGCCATAAATAAATGTACACTTCAGTTAAACAGGTACTTAGATACTTACATCTAGAAAAAATTACTGCTTTCCAAATAGGAATATATTTACAGATGAAAGATAGAAAATTGGGTAGGCAGACTGACAACCTAGCTTGAAGAAGAAATGTTAAATGAATTCAAAGCTGTTTGTAATTAAAAAAAGTGGGTTTACCTGACTTCATTTACACTTTCTGTCTATACATTCAGTCCAAGGATAGGAAACAGTAATAAAAAAATGCAGTGTAATCATGGGTCGTTTTTTCATTCTTTGTTTCTAAAATCTCATGATATTACAGGATTTCCTTCCCACATCCTGCTCAAAAAGACAGAAAACACTAGCAACAGACTGGATCTTTAAATGTATATTCCATCATTTTGTGGTTTGTCTATACAGGGTGCCTGCAGGATGCATTGAATTATTACATTAATGTAATTTGTTTGCCCTAACAGTTTTAGTCTCAGCAGTTCATCCCAACTCTAAACTTTTGAGTAACATTAGAAAGGCAACTAGCGCAGATGTACAGCTGGAATATCTGATCAAATTTTGTACTTTTCCATAAACAGGTGATTGAGTATTAAAAAATTAAATTTCATTGCAGTTGACTTTATTGCTTGTACAGTAACTTTAACGCCTTCAGTTCGTAAATAAACTAACCTATAAACAGCTGAGTACCAGAAACTGATCCCCAGAGTCCCAGAATACTTGCAAACTCATTTGAGATCAACAATGCCTGCTAATATTGACAATATCATATAAGCAAAAGTATTCCCTTTAAGGTAGACAAAGTAATATTCACAAGACTTGATCTCAAAGACTTTTGTGGCAAGGTGGAATTTGGAATTTAGATGTTTAAATGCAAGTACTACAATCCTGACAAAAAAAAACAACTCTGCTATTGCCTGACTTAGAGGTACTGATTGTGCAGTGACTTCCCTATTATTTTATAGTGTTAATGTATTTATCCAAAGACCACTAAAGGTAAAATGCATAAACAGCTGTTTGAATAGAGTCCTGAACAAAACACTGTTTCATTTAGGTGAATGCCTAAACCAATGAGCTAGAGCGATGTTTCTCTTGTGTTCACTTTTAATAAATTATTCTTCAGCTTTGCGTTGAGCATTCTCACAGTTTCAGTGAGAAAGGATAAAATGTGCCCTTTCCTAGAATAACTTGTTGGTTTAGTTAAAGGATATTGTGGACTTAGTCATACCAAAGCAGGAAATTAAGGCAGTTCTCTTCTCTCTGGGTGAATAATTTGATTGCATAAAAGATGGGGAGCTGTTGTGCCTGGAATTATTTTATGGATCTAATCAATGTCATTAAACTACTGTCTCTTTAAATTTTTAATTGTGACTCGGTAACAGTAAAGATCCAACAAACTCTGTGATTGTTTTTTATTATCCTTAGCTGTTAACTAAATATTGTGCAGAGAAGTATCCCCCCAAAATACAGATGTATTTACAAAAATAATGCCTGGACAACAGACAGGGGAAAAAAATCACGGAAGGCACTTGTTGCTGATAAGAAAACAGGTTGTAATGCAGCAAGTGCTTTGGCAAATCATGAGGACCACATGGGGTGTGTCAAAATGTACCCAGCAGAAGAATTCTGTCTGCAAGCAGCCTGTACACAGGCAATTATATTACAGACATTGGCACCAAGGGACAAAATCAACCTCAGAGGAGCGAATCAAATAGAGCTCAAGACATGTTGTGAAATTGCCCCAAGGAATGGGCAAGCAGCCAATAAAACATAAGGCAGCATGGTCAGAAATGAGTTGTGTCATGGCCTAACACAGGGGATGAAGAAAAATCAGAAGAAGAAACTCCTTCCCTGTCTCAAAGTCTTACACAAAGGATGAAGTTATGTCCTATCCATTTCTTTCTCTAAGTGCCTGAGTATTTAGAATATACTTATCACAGAAACCATTATTCTCTCCATTGGAGTAATCCTGAGAGCACAGAGCTCCATAAATTCAGTTAATTGTGAGTAAGTAGTAAGTAGTATGAATGTAGCTGATTTAGATATATCATCATAGAAAATATATGGAGGAACTGATTGAGTGGTAAATATCCTCTATTTGTAGCTATTTAAGTTTAGCAGAAGTACTTCCTTGCTCTAGAACGTCAAGACATTTGATACCAGCTAATTTTTCAACAAATTCTATAGTTTCAAATGCACACTATAAAAATAAACGGTTAAAAATTATGTATAAAGCCAAAGAATTCTTCATAGATTGTATAAATACAAGTGCTCTTTCAGGGACAACCCTGTAATGAGAGAATGAAGCTATGAAGCCATAATTACTTAGCTGTTTGTTTTCTTGGGTGTTTTTTCTCCCCACATCTATATTATAAAATCTTAGTCTGGACAGATAAACATTTTTATTCTATATAAAATATAGCTTCAGATGTACCTTTTTGTGGTTTTCCCCCAATTTCTTTACTGACAAATGGGTGAAATACACTAGGTTTTGCAAGAATAATGATATAACTGTTTGGTAAGGAGGGAAAAGTTTGGCGTGGAATAGCAGAAATAAAAAAAACTTATGCTTTCTGTGTGTAGCATTTTTGCTTAAATAGAATAAAAGGAAAAAACCAACTGTCTTGTTGGTTATCCAAGTTTCAGTAAAGAGGAATACTTTCTAATTTTACCTCTCAGCCAAATCGGCCAGTGTCCAATCCAAAGTTCTCAGAAACAATTTTGATGCTACCTGCTGCATACGTCTCCAAGTTTAAGGCTGCTTTCACTGACTGAACTGTCATTTTTTGAAAAAGCAGAATTAAGAACAACATACCAGAAAACTTATTTGCTTTTAGAATAACATTGTCGGGCAGTGAAGCTAGGGGAGGGAAAACAAGAGAAGGGAACCATCCCTTCATTATGGGAGAAGTGGAAAATCCCTTAAAAATTTAAAAGCAACCAATATCAAGAGCCAAAAGAGACAGGCTGTGCAAAGGCCAGATTTGCATGGAATCCAGGCAGAAACAGCAATACTTTCCCCAAATACTGTGTGTGCCCTAGAAATTGAATCATTGCTCGCGACAGTGGCTGTGTTCTGCATGCAAGCCATAACACTCCTTTGTACAAGGTCAGTTCCTCTTTCTACTTCTTATTCTTCTCAAAACAGCAGTCCAACTCACTGATACAGAGAAGGAGCAATGTCAGATGATTGGCAAGTGTCTCACCAGCAGGAAGTTAGCTGATAAGCTTCTTAGGCAGTGAGCTCTGGTAAGCAGGAAGCACTGGAGCCAGCTCAAGGAAGTTACCCTTAAAATTGCTTTTCTCAGACCTCAACCTCAGCTGCCTAATTGGAAGCTGTGAAAGGAAGAGTCTCTGGTGTGCATTTTTCTATAGACAAGACTCAGGAAACGTTGCTTTGGTGGCAGTAAACAGGGAGATAAATGTTTAAAAGATACAATAAAAAAATATCAATCGGTTCACGAATACAAGAGTGGAAAAAACAGACTAATATAAATGTTCACTGGAAGGTTTTGAAGCAGCCTGGGACAGGTCCCAGTGGAAAAGCAACAGGCAAACAGGCAAGCTATGCAAATGAGTGTTGGTATTTTGAACACTTCCTGTTTGTGGAACCTGATCAGGCCCAGTGAGGAATGCTGCATAATGAGGACTATCATATTTCTCAAAATGATCTGCTGTACAGGAAGAACACTGACAGACCTTTTCTTTATAGTGATTTAACCATATAGACAGGCACTCTCATTCTTTAAGCAAAAGACACAGAATATTAAATTTGGAGCATTAGATGGAGCTAATGATAGGATGTCTGTGTGAACAGAGAAGTGCTTAGAGATGTAAATGCATGGTCTACTAAGGTTATTAAAATAACATTTGCCTGAGTCTTCTCTCTCCCTACCCTGAAGTAGTGACTAGGGCCACACTGTCATAAAATTGTGAGATCTCTAAACTCATGAAGGCATTCAAATTATTTTAGAAGCTCTCTCTGTATGAGTATTTATGTGCGTGTGTGTGTGTATAAATATATATGAAAAACTCTGATTATGACATTATTTTCAATATGATTCAAAAGGGATTTTGTTACTTCGGGTTCCTCCTCCTTCACATATGCTTCCTGCCACAATACACCGCTTCTCCCCATCAAGAAATCTCAACGAGCAGTTCCTTGGGGATACAAACATTACCTAGCTGAGGCTGGTTTTGGAGTTGCCTTCTAATTCTGACAGATATAGCTTTGTTGCTAACACTGATGAAAAATCATCACATGCCTAGTTAAGCACCCAAAGCACACACCATTAAGTAGCTTGCTCCACTGTGCAAGCAGACAGGTTCTAGCACCCATGGATGATATCAGACAGTCTCAATTAGGCATATTTCTCTCAAAGCTAATTATCAGGGCAGTCACATAAGTTCATCATAGATGCTATTGGCAGCAGGTCTGTCATGTTATGGTCACTACCATCCATTTCAGTTGCTCCTCAGTCCTTAGAAGAAACATGTAGCTGCCTCTCCCCAGCAGCTGCCATCTCAGCTTTTCATAAAAGCAAGGTGACTTCACAAGGGAGAACACAACTGCCACCAGGACCAGCTCCATTAACTCCATGGCACTGATATCCATGATCTCTGGGAAAGGTTCAGCTATCAAACCCTCCAGGATCCTGCCTGCAACTGCGGGCTAGGAAGTAGGAACTTACTGTATTTAGTGAGTGCTTGATGAGAATGCAGGAGGAGGACTACGGCATGCAGAGGCTCCCTGAGTGTTTGTGACATATCAGTGGAGTTGGCAGCTTGCAGTTTAAGTATTAGTGCTCCCATATACACCTCCCTTTCTACTCCCCTGCTGATGGCACAGACACATTCTAAAGCCTTTCAAGGTTACTTAACTTCAACACATAGGCACAGCAGGGAGAACTACAGACTGGAAGAGGGAATCATCTCTGAATTCCCATCTTGTCGGGGTGGATATTTAGAAGCTATAGACATATATATGTATATAGAGACATGCACATAAATAAATAAATAAATAATGTAACAGAAAGTATGGATCAGAAAAGGAGTTTCACAAGACGGTCCTATACTGTAATTTGTGGAGCATGTGTCACAGGCACAAAAGAAAGTTAAAGCTTAGAGGCATTATGGACTGTCACGTCAAATCATACTTAGAAAGCTTTAATATGTGGATTACAGATACATTAAGCCATACTCTCCCCTGACTATTATGTCAATGGGACTTTGCATATTTGAATAATACTACAGTGTATAATCCTAGTACTATGCCATGCATGCACAATAGGTCTGGGTATACCTGAAATGAGTAGGAAAAGTCCAGGTTCTTTGTCAAAACATTAGTGATTTTTACTGCATAACCAGAGGGACAGATATCATTGTTTTAAAAACTCTCTTTTAATAAAATTAGCAATCACAAATGTGCATTTATAATAAAAAACCTCTGTGTGTTTCAATAAAATAAAATAACACAACATTTTTCCCAGCCCATTCTCTTTTATTTTCAGATCACTACTTCAGTGTATTGGAGCTGAACTTAAGATCCGAAAACAACTGTGCTATCTTAACTACTTCTCTTTTCCTCTCTGCCCTGCAAATGGGTCCTTGCTGTTCCCAATTACTGAACTGTCCTTTCATCTTCTCAAGGGAGATTCAATCTTTCCACATCTCTACCTACCAGTGCTCCCTCTTTCAATCAGTTACTGAATTTCATCACGTCCCTTCCACCACAAATATGAGCTCCCCACAAATTTAGATAGCACTCACTTGTGCTTAACTTCCTTCGCCTCAACTTACTGATTTGTTTCTTCCAATGTATAAAGAATAGGATATATACTGGGGGAGTGAACACAACAAAACCAGAAAGGAGTTTCAATGAAAAACTTTATTCCTGTAAAACTGATTCAAGACAGTTGTGGTTACATTTGCATTAGCAGTTTCTTTTAGGAAACAGGAGCATATCTATTGAGTGAAACAGCTGTTGCTGAAACCTGATGTCCATAATCTATGAAGTTTGTTGGATATTTACTTCAGACTATCTCCAGTCTTGCATCTTTTTCTGGCTTTCACATAGAAGTTGGAATTAGTTTGATTAATTTAATCTCAAAGTAATTCAGTTTATTTACCCTTAAATAACTCCACATTGCAAACCAGAGTGGTTACAGTTGGAAAAGTTGCTGCAAAGGTCTTCCTCACCTGAATTAAATGGTAATTTAGATGCACAGGTATCAAACATGATAATTTACTGCTAAAATCACCACAGCTAACTTCAGGAACCAACTGAAATATCAGAAGATTGAAAGTGTAGTTGTCAGAAATCCTTCTCTTTTGCCAGCTGAGAGAAACAGTGTTTTCCAGAGGACAAATCAGTAGAGGGCCCAGTAGAGCATGCTAAAAGTTGATATTGTTTGATGTAAAGAACTTAAAAAATTCAAAGAAGTATTAGAGATTTATAAGAACAACATGAATATCTGAAGCATATGTGTGGAATAAAGCAAGAAAAGTTTTTATCTTGAAACAATCCCTAGCTTTTGGGAAATACATGGGACTTGTATGGGAGAGCTTATACAAGGATTGGCTATTATAGGACTCCTGGACTTTTGTGTCAAAAATATATATCCAGTGCTGGAGATGGTTCTGGAATAAACAGAGATCGTGAATCTGATCTCATAGTGAAATTCTCATCTACATGTGTCATTTATTTGCCTTCAGAGGCAGAAGATTATTCTCATCCTGAATGTCAACAACAGCTATGCATCAAAACATGCCTTCAGAAAGAAAAATTTTCTTCTATCCCGAATGTTTCTTTCTATTTCTGTTCTGGTGTTTTGGCTTCACACCTCCCTTTGGCTTTTATATTCTTATGCTCTCCACAAACCTCTGTTTCCTTCTACAGCCCCATATTTATATAAGCACCTGTTGAGGCCTCTATTTTTCTGTCACTTATCTCCCCTACCTGCCTTCCCCCCTAATTCTGGATTACCTTTCTACCCTTTCCTTATCTGGAGAGATACCGTCAATCTATGAGTACTCTGTAGTTTATGCTATAACATTTTGTAAAGAAGGAGAGTGTCCAGAGTGCTTCCTTCTTTTTGAAACCATGAGGCAGCATCGAGTCTTCTGTAGTTTTAGTGGTTTACCTTTATAGAGATACATTTTTTTTCAGCTAATATCTAAAAACACTCAACCTTTCTATCTAAAAAGCCACAAAGCACGCTGCCTGTGACAGACGTGTTCAAGTTCGGTGATTGGTTTTTAACAGCAAAAGACAGGGACTAGTTTCCATGCTCCTCTGTTGGAGGGGATCACAAATTTGAATTCTTTTTTTCCTACCACAAAAGAACATCATCTTTCCTGTGCTTTTCTGCATGGGAAATCAGTTAGCTCACTTCTGATGGAGGAAACTAAATAAAATGTTTGTAAAGTGAATGACAACAGAGTTTAGGTTCAGGTTTTGAACATTGTAGCAGTATGGACACAGACAATGAGTATCCAAAGAAGCAGCAGCTTGCAAAAACAATCCACAAAATAGTGGACAATGGACCTTCACCTTATGTAGAAGCTCTTAAGGAGCCACTACAGAGGCTGAAGTAAGAAGGAGATTACAATGGGGCAACAAAATTATTTTTGGTAATGTATTGCCACTATATTCCCACTAAAAACTGCTTGTCACCATGAATAAGTATGTAAAAATTGTCAAAAAATCCTAAAGGCTTTTGTGACTAAGAATTGTTTTAAGTATCAGCCCATGCCTGACCGGTCTATTAACAAGTACCTCAGGTGACTGAATATGCTTATGCGTACAGTATTATGCTTCAAAATGTGCATTCCTGGCTTAATAAAGTATTGCCTCTTGTGTCCTGTTGCTTTGTTTAATTAATTTTAAAGTTCTTTCTAATTATTAACCTGAATTTTTTATTATTTTCCCTTTGCAATGGATGATTTAACACAGCTTTCATGCCTGTTCCCACCCCCTCTGACTCATGTAGAAATACAGTCTGAAGGAAAGCTGAAAGCTTAAGCTTTGATGCCTGAAAGCCTGTTTTTGTTTGGTTTTTTTTCTGATATTAGATTAGTTGTTCTGTTACAAAAGGCATTTTGATGAGTATTTTCTCTGTATTTTCTAACTGGATAAATAAATTCAACATGATTGTGTGGTTTGCTTCTTTGGGTTTTTTTAAAATATATATAAAATGGATGTATACAGGGGGAAAAATATCATAATAAATAAGCTTTTAAGATAGTTATGCTGTAAATTTCTTTTCCCCTCTTGTGGAGATAAAGACTGTAACAGTTTAAAGTACTCTGTCCAAAACTTGCACCCCTGTATATTATTTGAAGCCACTGAAAATTACATGTGCTGAAGGTGGGTGGGTCTTTTTTTTTAAGTTTGTCTTTGGTTTTGGCTATTTTCATAAACACTGTAATTTATTCCACCAAGTCTCTATAACCCTTTAAATTACAGTGCAACAATGAAATTTTCAGGCTTCAGGAGAAAATGGCTCCTGGGGAAAAAGTCAAACCTTCTGTACTGTTACGTGATACCAGAGTATAATGAGTATGTAAAGTACCAAATTAAAAAATGTTAGCAGTTTATTATAGCTGAGCAATCACTGAATGAGAAACAGGTTTCCCTTTCATTGAGCATTAAGGACATGACCTGAGGCTGATAAGCACACTGCTGCCTCAGATTCAACATTTGATTTAGGGCTGGAGTAGTTGCCAGACAAAAATCAACCTAGGATTTGTTTGTTTGTTTAATCAATATTTTTCCAAGCTGCTTATAGGAAAGACGTATTGTAATGAATTAAGAAATTAACTAGGTTTAAGTTATGCATTTACATTTATCATGCTCAGTTTTTCTCCAAGCCACTTCAATACAAATCATCCTTTGAAGACAGCTAGACCCTACACAATTCCTTATGGTTGTGTATATTTCACCACAGTTCTGCACACTTTTGGTGCCCATTTGTCTTCTCTGACACTTCCTCCTCAGTGGCTGCGATATTTGTTGTTGATGGAGAAATTACCACTGAATTAAGGGAAATGGATGCATTGCCCTTTAAATCTTATAAGCTACCCGAAGCATCCTTGAGGCATTTGCCAAGTTCTTTCCATGTGTCAGGTCTCCCAGCTATTCCATTACTGTGATCACACAAGTACAGCGTTTTGCAAACATGCTGGGTCCAGCAGCAGAACACATTCCTGTGTGGAGGTCTCCGCCTGGTCCCACACCTGGTACAGGACCATGGCTGGTACAGCTGCCATCAGTAATCAGAGAAACTTCCACACACCCAAGTGTGCAGGATGGAATTAGCACCGACAAGGTTGACTGGGATGACAGGCATGTGCCCAAATCCTGCCTGATGGGAAGGTGAGGTGTGTTGAGGGTGTACTCCTGTATATGACCCTCAGAAACTGTCATAGCTCCCCCAGCCTCGACAGGACTTTTGACATTAAATCCTGTGCTGCTGTTTGATAGAACATGAGGCACTCGGCCACTCTGAGCAGTCTCTTCTGCTCAGCAACAGGTCAGGATATTCTTGGACTGGGGACAGGATCAGGCCCAGTGAAGGGAACAAGGGCCAGACTCAGCCCTTGGATGGCTGGACAGGACCATGGGGACAGGCTCCGGACCCGCAGGGCAGCTGAAGGCAGGGCCGTGAGGCAATAGGGCTGAAGCTGGGCTGAAATGAAGCTGGCAACAGCTCCCAGGATGGGAGAACAGGATGCCACTGCGTGCCCAGGGGCCTGACCTCAGGATCAGCAGTGGGAAGGGGTGCACTTTACTGTCCCTGGCTGCAGCAGCCAGGCCTCAAAACAGCGAGTCCACAAGACCCACGGTTGTTCCTGCTCAACACATGTTGCTCTCCATCCTGCCTCCACAGGATTTTTCTGCCACTCACATACTTTAGAGAAAGACTGTATGCCATACATCAAAGTTGGTGGTTTATACACAAATTTTTGAGCTAGCAAAGAATAACAATGTATAAATAGACCTATAACAAAATCAAACAAGCAAGGAGATGTTTTCCTTCCACACAGGTAATTTAAAGATTTTGTGAAAATTCAATTCGAGTTTAGAATAACCAGGACAAAGCATTCATAACACATTTTTCTTTCAATTAATTCATTCCTAATGCTAGGAATTGATGTTGTTTGTAATAGTTTCCTTTTTCTTCTGCTTGTCTCTAATGGAAATGTACTACAGGATGAACTAGAAGAGAACTAATATGAGATGCAACATTTGGAAAGGTGAATTTCTGAGAGAGACATTAGCAAGCAGGAAATACAGATTCTGAATAAAATTATCATCTCAGTCTTAATTACATTTATTGACACAATAGTAATATTCTTCCCATTTCTTAGGTTTCATCCCTGACTGCTGCGATCACAATGAGCCCACCGTACAGTTTCTGTGACCACGCTTTATTGCATTTTCCATGTAAGTAATCCCTGTTCTGTCGCAACGTCTTTCCTAATGCACTCTAGTAGAGAAGTAGAAATGCTAATAAAGAGTAATGCAGCAGGTGGGGGCAGTTTGCTGACTTCCTCCTTGTGATTTTTGAACAGTTCAGACTTGCCATTTTCCACATATTTTGTTCTTTTTCTATTCAAAAAATGCTGCTTTTCTGGTTTTATCTTCCTTTTTCTTCTGCTCAGTGCAGCTGTAGATCTATTCATTTATAAAGTAGAAGCATCCACAGACCAAGACAGAAAACGTATCATAGTGGTTGGGGTTATAAAAACCCATGAGAAAATGGTGATTGCACCAAAAAAAAAAAAGTACCTAACCTTTTTCTTGTGGTCCTCATGAAACAGCAAGTTTTTTCAAATGAGAAAAGAAATAGTATTTGGAAAATAAGAATCTTGGTAGCTCTTTACTCTCCCCTTTTCAAAGGAATTTGGCCAAAGTTAAAGCCTAAGTTTGGGGAGTATGAATTCTTTTAACTTAATTTGCAATAAGCAGTCAGTGTTGTAGGGGTTTTATTTTTTTAAGTCAGAACTAAATGTGTTTTGGCAGAACACCAGCATTCTTCCTTCCCCCTCCCGAACCAAACTCCCTCCCAAACTCTCTTTTCACAGTCTGTTTGAACCTGGACTTTCATTACCCTGTATGTGGGATGCTGCACCCTGTCTTTTCTGTACACAGGGGATAAGAGTGATATTTTAAATCATCCAAGTTCACACACTGTATCCTCAGACTCTGCTGGACCCTTTTGGTACTTTTATATAAATGTACCACTAGTAGACTGCAGACAAAAAAACACCGCTCTGGGCTCTCTTTTTCTTCTTTCCCATCTGTGTCAGCCACAGTCCAGCCCACTTGTTTCTCAGAAACTGCAGGTAGTGCTTCGTTATGCTTGGGTTGCTTTCAGAACAGCATTTTTCTCTCTCCGATGCTAGTCAGTAACTTTCTCATAATCAATGAATGTCATTCACATTGGCAGGTTATTTTCATTCATCTTTACCAAGAATTCATTAGTCACTGGAGTTCTCCATAAAACATCCTGATTAATAGCTTCTCTGTTTTTCGGTTGAGTAGAAAATTTCTGTTGTATTTGGTGAATGTCTCAGTCATTTAAGCATAGAATCTTAGAAATCACTGAGCTGAAGGTTTCACTTAGTCCTACCTGCACACATGCAAGATAAAAATTACTTCAACAAACACTAAAAGAATAGGTACTGGCTCTTTAAAAAACCAAAACAACCACAAACAAACAAATAACAAAACCCAAAAGTCTATGCATACATCTTGTCATATTGCTTCACTGATCCCTGGCTTTCAAAAATTTCCCCGGAATCTGAATTAAGTCTTTTTTGAAAATTCAGCTGTTTTCTCTCTGTCTTAGACCTTATGATCACAGAGAATAATCATTCACAGCTGTCATTATAACAGTTTTTTATCTAATAGAAGAAATTTGTGTCCCTTATTGTTCTGATAGACTGAATAAATGCAATTATTTTAACATTTCTTTTTCTTCATAGTTCACTTTTTCTAAATGCTTTATTAGTCTTACTACTCTCTGCAACTTATCACAGTCTTCTCTAAACCATGTTGTTGGACTCTGTTCTGGCCAAAAATCCACTAAAGCCAGGAAGAGCCAGAAAAAAAAATTCTTCCTATGTCTTACATCCAACAGTCCTCTTAATTCATCCAAGAATGAAATTTTCCTGTTTTGCAACAGGATCACACTAGTGGCTTCTATTCATTTTGAGGTCTATGTTAAGCCTTTTATCCTTTTCATCCAACTACACAGTCAGCTAGTACCTACTTCAGATGTATGTATCGTATTTCTCCTTTCTAAGTTCAATGCTTTGCACCTGTCTAAAATCAATCACAAAAAATTCAAGGAACATCTCTTCTCAAATCCTTATTTTTGACCTCCGAAATGTGTTTGCCACCTTCCCCAGAGTGAATTCTGCTATAAAGTTTGTATCTATTACATGGATTATTCAAAGAGTCTTATACCAGAATAATGCATTGACTTTCAAGAAACTAATTTAATCAGGTTTATATGATTTACTGGGTCTTCAACAATCTCTTGCCAAAAACTGCTGCTGCTAGTGCAATTGTGTATTCACATAAGTTGTTTTCTCAATTGTCATTTCTACAGACTTCTGCTGCAGAAAGCCAATCACTCTTTCGTGTGGGGTTTTCAGCAGATGTTTTTTCAATTCAGCATACTATATTATGTAAGTAGACCCCTCTGCCTGCTGTTCTATGGTCCCAATGAAACAGAAAGCGATATACAATCTTATCAATGAGGGATACATCTGTTGTTGCACTTTCACCTGTTTCCAATCTTACTCCAGCAGCTGTTTCTCTCCGGACCCTCCTGTATTCCACCAATGATGCATTTGCTGTTGTCTTCTGCAACCACCTTCCCAAGTGCTTTTCACATTTCAGTACATTAAACCATCTCTCTGGTTTCTTGGTTATCTCACCAATATCTTGGCTGCTACTTCCTATGATGAATCAACCTTTGGACACATTATCACTTTGCATCTGCCGTTCATACCTTCAGTCTGCCAAAGCCTGAAATTTATTCGGTTCAGTGCTAATTTCTATCATACCAAGCATTTCTAATTGAATTTGGGATGCTTTCTGCAGATTAGTTTTCCTCTCTTCCACGTCCATATTCGTATTTGGCATAGTCATATCTAGCAGGAGGACTGACAGCATAAAAAGGCCAATTATATACTTCTACAGCCTACTGCAGCTTTTCACTCTGCCCAGGATACAGAAAGTTAAGTGCTGGAATTGCTTGAATAAGTCATTAATACATATGTGCCAAAGAAATAAGGAACCAAGGTAGTGCAGCAGGGAATAACTCTAGTTTACTACTTGACTTCCAGAGAGGGAAACAGAATGTCTTCTGAAAAGAGATTGAATTGAATGAGTGAGCAAATTAGAAATTGGAAAGATGATAAGGGAAAGATTTAGAAAGTCTAACAATGCTTTGAAATCCTCTTAGTGCTGCTGTCACTGCCATAACCAGCCTGCTGCTCTGCTACTTTGTTAAATCAGCCCTTCTAAATGCAGTATTTGTCAGTGACACTACTTGCAATTTGGTGCCAGTTCAATACTTAGCAGAATAGGTAAGGACAGCAGAAAAGACATTTCCAGCAGGAAGTTTTCTTTTCATACCAGCTGACGAAGTCCAAGGTTATCCATGGTCTATCAGCACATTGGTTAATTGTCAATAAAATGAGGCTAATGGTACAGTTCTTTACAAAGATGCTATTTATAATGTTTAATATCCACAGACTTTACATTCATTCTGCACCATGTAGCAGAGGTAAAATGAAGGGTCTCCCAAGTTATTTAATCTTTATTTCAGTTTCTATTTGCTTTGAGCTTTGTCATCCATTTTAATATATATTGGCAAGGTCCACCCACTTTGATTTAATATAATAGACCAACATAAGTGAAAAAGGTTGTTTGAGTTTTCCATAAAGAAAACAAACAGATTTTTGCATATTCCTGGCTTAAAGAGCAACATAGGGGTAACCCATCGTTTACTGAGGTTCTGCCTATATTAAGGCTTCATTATGAGTTTATTTAGTAGAATCTGATTCTTAGTATTGGAGATCCACAAATCAGTAATGGCATTCATTTAAGGAAACATGTCCATATATGTTTGGTTATGAGCACATACCTAATTTCTATTCAAGTCAATGTGACCTAAGTATATGCTTAAAATTTTGCTAATTAACCAAGAACTCTCTTAACTAAATTGTGACCTAAGAGAACTTACTACTGAGAAAACAAATCTTTAGTCAAATTTTGTGCTTTAAAACATATTTATACACAATGTGATCATCTGTAGTAAGTTCTTATAGAGTATCTGAATTACTTTATGATTTTGAACTTGGATAATGATTACCTACAATACTGAAATCTGTACAGTGTTCAAACCCTTTCTATAATTGTCTGGAAAGGGGATTACATCTGTTTATGGATTTTTTAACACAATCTTTTAAATATTCCTGTTTGTTCTATCTAGAAAAATGAATTTTATATATGAGATTGTGCAACTGATATTGAGGAATATATCTGGTCCAGGTAGCTTGACTTGCAAACTGCAGATTGAGATGCAGATTGAGCCCTGGGTGGGAGCCAGAGACAAGAGGCCTTGAATTGCCAACCTTTGGCATGAAAAATGGCATGAAGGTGGGTGAATGGACACTGAGAGACAGGAGTTGGGAACTGCCAACTTTTTGCATAACAAAGATGAAAACTATTGACTGCCAGTGAGGTGGATGGACACAGAGAGGTAGAGGGAGGCTTGCTCACACGTGGACCATGAGGCTATAAAAGCCCAGGGGTTCCTTGACTGGGGTGCACCTTAGGGGTTCCTTGACTGGGGTGCACCTTAGGGGCACCAGCTTGGGCTGTTCCTGTGTTACTGTGCCTTGAATAAATGGCTTTATGGAACTACAAATCTGAGACCCTGCCCTGGGAAACCCGGGGTTGAACCAGTGAGGAAACCCGGTCTGACTGTGGAGTGGCTGTGTGGGGAGCCAAGGGGGACACGTCGGTCACGGGAGCCGCCCACCGCGATGGGGCTTCAGTCCCAGCAGTGACAGTCTGGGGTAGTGGGAGTGTGACTGCCAGGGAGTCTCCTGAATGGTCAGACTGTGAAGTTTCCTTAACACTGAATGATTTGAAAAGCACAGAGGGTCATCCGAGAGCTGGTGCCATGTTTGCAAGTGACACTGGTCAAATGGATGTGACAAAAGTACATAAAGAGTTTTGACCATCTTAGATTAAAAAGTCAATGACACTAGGAGCAGCTTCTGTCACCCACAGATGACCCCAAAGTGCTTTATGTATTATGCATAGGAAGAACAATCCACCCACTACTGGAACACAATTATCTCTGTGGGAGAAGTGTGGCATTCCATGATAACAACCACATGCTCTGTCAAGGTAGTTTGATGCAATTGCAAGTTTGAACACTTACAAGCATAAAATATAATATATAATGTGTAAAAAGACTCAACAGAAACAAGTGAATATATAGAGGAACATACATAAATATGTTGTTGGGGGTTTAGGAGGCTTTTTTGTGTTCTTTTCTTTTCCTCTTAAAGAATTTTTCCACATGCTAAGGGATAATTGCTGGGTGATTAAGAGAGACAAAAAAACCTGGCCACAGGGGGAGGGGTCGAACTGTCCTCTTTTACTTGGGTTTTCTTCGTACGTGGGGGCAGAGATGCTGCGAGGTTTGAACTGGGAAAAAGGGCTGGGTACAATGCCTGGCTCTCTTTGTTCTGCCGGCATTTGGAGGGGGCAGAGAGGCTGCAGTCGCTGTAGGGAGAGCTCATCGTCGCTGCAGGGCCCTGCCTTCTTCTGCCTTCCTTCTACCATGAGTGGAGCTTGCTCGCTGGAGCAGCCATTTGCACTGGGACCCTGTTTAACACCCTAGCTCACGAAAGGAGGGACCCTTTTCACCATCTGCTCGGGTGCCTCAGGGGGCCCCGGGACCCCAAGCCC
>VYZQ01066557.1:33325-46761 GCA_013400655.1 Mystacornis crossleyi
CCAAAAAAAATAGAAAAAAAAAAAAAAAAAAATCTTGAAGTTCAGGTGTATTCTGATTCAGCTTGTAAAACTGTGTTATAGCTGGAAATACCTTGATGATGCCATAAAAGCTGATTTTCTGGCACTGCATTAGTTTGTTCCTGGAAGAACTGTCTTCTATGGTACGGTACTTAATATATTTCAGAAGAAAGATTTTCAAAGCATTTGTTCCATGTGCATGACTTAATCACTCAAGCATTCAGCTATTTTCAACTAGAAATTTATTTTTTAGAAGGTGTATATAATTCAACACTATACATTTCTCTGTTAAGAGGAAGAGAACTTGCAAGATTTTGTTTTTTCCACAGACAATTTCCTATTTGCAATAACAATTCTCAGATAACTCAGAAATGCATAGATAATATCACCATGTAACCTCTTTCAGGTGAAAGGTAAAGTACACTTCTTCTCCACTATAAACCCAAGTAGCACAGTGCGCATATTAAACATAAATAAATCAGCAAAAACTACTTCAGTACACATATGATTCTTTCCTCTGGGAGAAGATGAGGGGAAGGATAGACCACATTTGAACTCATCTTCACATTTCTTATTGGAAAAGCTCAAGATGAATGTGACATAAAAACCTGAATACATTACTGCAGTAACTGTAGCTCTATTCTGGTGGGAGCAGAATATTTAACTGCAATCAGGCACCAAGGAAGAGACAGAACAAGAAAATTCATACTTGAATTGAGTTTTTTAAATTAACCAAAAGTTTGTGCTTAGACATCAGGCCATATCTAGGAAGTACATAGTTAAAGCTTTTAGATATTTTATGCCCACTTTTTCCATGACTTCGGAGCATCTTCCACCAGTACCCACAATGGTCAAAATAGACATGTGTTGCATCATACTTTATCTGTACCATCTCTGTCTAATAAATGTGCTCTAAAGTAGGTTTCTTTAGTAGTATCTTCAACATAGTTCATTTCAGCTCATGGAAGAAACAGTGAAATTTCTGATTTTAATAACAGTAGCCATAAAACATTCAGCTATGAAGTACTAAAGCTACCTTTGCATCCTGAATATTTGTTTGCATATGAGTGGGTGTATAATAGAAGAAATGGTTATGAATAAAGTCATTTAAGCAGTAACAGAATTGTCTGCTTTAAACCAAGCTGCTAACACAGTATTCAGCAAGTTGCACCATCTTTCAGACAGAAAGCTGACAATAGAAATTAGTATTAATCACAGGGCCTTGCTAATTTCTGAGAAATCATTTTAGAATCATGTTTTCTAATCACAGGATGGACCAGTGAAAAGGAAACCTTTAAATAATTTAATTTTAATTCTCTGTGTCTTACAGCCAGAATTCTGTTAAGCAGAACTTGTCCCAAACACCCCTTGAGGTTTTGGAAATGCCTGAAGTTATGCATACAGTTGCATTCATGTTAATTCCTGACTGGCTGGGGTACAGTTAATTTTCTTCACAGTGGCTGTTATGGAGCTGTGTTTTGGATTTGTCTTTAACACAGGGTTGATAATATAGACACTGTTATTGTGGAGCAAGGCTTACACAGAACCAAGGCCTTTTCTACTTTTCATAGTGCCATGCTGTCAGGGAAGTCAGGAGTGCATAGGATAGGAATAGGCACAGCCTGGACAGGTGACCCAAACTGACCAAAGGGATATTCCAGATCACACAGCTTCATGCTAAGTATATAAACTGGGGGGAAGAAAGGAGAAGGGGGGACATTTGTAGTGATGACGTTTGTCTTCCCAAGTAACTGTTAAGTGTGATGGGGCCCTGGTCTCCTGGAGACACCTGCATGCCCATGGCAAGTGGTGAATTAATTCCTTGTCCTTTCTTTCTTTGTTTTGCCTGTGTGTGCGGATTTTGCTTTGCCTATTAAACTGTCTGTATCTCAACCCACAAGTTTTCTAGATTTTACCTTTCCAGTTCTCCCCCTGATCCTGCTGGTGGGGAGGTGAGCGAGTGTCCGTGCGGTGCTTTGTTGCCAGCTACGGTTAAACCACAACAGCACTCTTTCCTGAAACAAGTGCTCAGCAAATCCATCTAAAAATATAGTTTTAAATCTTGAGAAATTTCAGATGTGCTTTTCTTTTGGACATCATCACACAGAGGTCTTTTCTTTAGGAGCTGCTGTTGCTTTTTAAAATAATGAAAAATGAGTGTTAATGTCTCTAGTTTCAGCAAAATCTTCCCAAAAGCAAGCAATGGTCTACAAGACAAATTCTAAAATGCCTAATCCCAGCAGTCAGCTGTTTCACATTCATTCAAGTGAAGCTCTGCTTCAATACACCGCACAATTTGTATGGACTTTACTGTCACTAGTAAAATGTTCTATTATGCATTGTGACTCCCTGATGTGTCTAATTGTGTTACATTGTCAGCTTTATGAAATCTACTGTAAAAAGTACTTTATTCTTCTGTCTTTTCTGTGATGTTGTGCATTTCTTTCTTGTATTAAGTGCTTGCTAGTTTTCTATTAGATGTTTTCTCCTTTAATTAGATGTTTGGAAGTCTTCTGGCTTTAAGCTGTGTAGGCTATAATCAAGCTGCAATGTTCGATTTTGAATTTTTTTTCTGAAAAATATCAAGAATGTTCTTGAGTAATTTGGGGAGACTACAAGTAACTAAACTATATACTACATATATATATACACTATATACATATACTATATACTACATATAGATATACTACATATAACTAAATAGAAATGCAATATGACGATAGTTTCCAAATAGAAAAGACTCATGCTCAAATGGTCATGAATTTAAAATACTTTGTCCATATTTTTCTCTTTTTTTGAAAATAATTATTCTCAGTTATTCTCATATGTGACAGTCTACTTTAAAAATATCTATTTGATTATTGTTGCAGTGACCCAGCCCACTAAGGGGTTTTGGCAAGAAATCCTCCTCCAGGCTTGAGTGACAGGCTTCTCCTAGGACACCTTATGCTCCCAGTTCTGTTCCTTTGATTGATTTGTTGTTCTCCCTGCCCCTTTATCCCTTATATGTATGTTTTNNNNGGCACCTTCCATCAGAGGACACCGTAACAGATGACCGACCAGCATGGGGCCCCTTCTTGGGGCACCCTGGAAGCGTCTCCAGCTCGGCTGGAAGTTACGCATTTGAGTGAGCCATGTCCCCGAGGTGAGCCCTGAGTTTTATTAGGGCGAGCCGACGGGCAACCGGCAACCCTGTAAAAGGTTCGGTTGCAGCAGACAGACCCAAGAGATTCTTTTGATCCCATCTGGTAAGTGTCCCCCCGGGACTGCACCTGGGATTGGTGGCAGAGGGGGAAATTGTTTTTTTGTGAGTCAGCATCCCCGAAGGAATGGAAGTAGGGGTGAGACTTTGGTTTTAACAGCGGGATCACCCTTTTATTTTCAGTTTAGCCTTTTCCTCTCAGGAGTTGGGTAGAGTGTGGGGATGGGGGCAACCCATGCTCTTTGGGAAGTTTTATTCCAAGTTCCTATGCCCTTGTTGGGAAGATTTTTCATTTTTCGAGGGGGAATTGCCATGTTGGTGCTCCCTTCTATATGTCAAGTGCTTTTTAATGGGATATTGTATATTTTTTAAATTTTCTGTAATGTTCTGGAAGTCCAAATACAAAGAATTTAGTGTTTGGACTACCCCTCTCCTGAACTGACTGCATCTTTATATCCTGTAGGCTTCTTTTTCTGTGGGTTGTTTTTGAAAATTCCTCTGAGAGGAAAGAAGTGTTTCTGCAGCATTTTCTAGAAGAGTAAGAGAAGCCTTTGTGACTCCCTACAAAAGATGACAGGGGAGCTGCTGTACACACAGATCTAAGTCATCTAGAAGGAAGCCAGATAGGCACACAGAATCTGTAATCAGTTAACATAAGCCATCCATCTATTAGTTCACATTCCAAGAGAAGGAGTGGAATGGTGGAACCACTCCTCTGACTTCTGGGCAGTGACACAATGCAAAAAGTGATATGGGCATTATGCCTTCCTTCCTCCTGGAGTTCTCCACTGCAGGAAGAAAGTCAGGAGAACAAGCCCTAGCAACAGATTTGCAACTCCAGGCAACTTGCAAAAGAGATGTAGGGTATCTGAAAGACTTGTCTCTTGCACGTTCATGGCCTTTGATCTGAGACATTCTGCCTGTGTTTGAATTGAAGTTGAGGAGACTATTACAACCCTTAAATACAGTCGCATACAACATACAATGAGTATGTTGTTTACTGAATTCCTGTGTTAATGACTGGTTGTTCTAAAATATAATTCAGATATATTTAGAAGTCTTAACAGTATCAAGCAGGAATCTTGCCTTTCTCAAACAACACTGTTGTCAAATTCCAGAATAATCTCTTAGAATCATCTCACAAAGACTTTTTTCTCATATAAATCGTCTAAGATTTTTGAGCAGATGGGTGCAGTTTGACAAAGAAGTATCAGATTCTCTTCAAAAAACATTTGAAAATAACTATATACATCAGCATTTTTCACAAACTATCATTAGAGTTATCATTTAAATGTTTGCAGAGATACTACAGAGACAAAACAATTTTATGGAAAGGCTAATTCTATCTCTGACAAATTTATTTGAATCTAAATATTTTTTATTGCCTGCCATACTCATTGTGCCAGTGATTCCTAAATACTTAGCCATATGTGATTTAAAATTATGCTCATCATTGATTTTCCCTTTTCTCTTTTAGTAGAAAAATAAAAATCAACAAAAATTAATGACTTTTTCAATATTCATAGAGAAATAAGAGTGACAGGAATCTACAGATGTTACTGACAGTTATTATGGTTATAAAATGTGTTTTCTTTCATCATTGTGCATTTTCTAGTGTAAGACAATTTTACTATAATTTTACTATATATATAGTGTCCACAGCTTGATAAAATAAGAAAGACAGTACATAATTTATAGTTTATGTTATACTCACAGTAAAAATCTGCTATATTCAAATGATTTCATGACATAGTCCAAATATTTAATATTGGCTATGATCATCCATCAGAAGATTTATGTCAGATTAAAATAAAATATCAGGATAGATAGCAGATGAAGTTCTAAAGATTAAGCACATGAAGCGAGGAGAGGAAAACAAAACAAGGCAAAAGCAATGCAGGAAGCAACAATCACACGAATCATCTGCAGCCAATAAACTGTCAGCTTCTTTATCAAACTCAGTCTGAGAAGCTGAGGAATTATCTTCAGGAATAACTTTGTGTGATCATCATCATCATTTACCAGACAAATATTTATCTTTTTTTGAGAAAAAAACACTGCAAAATAACCAAATGAAATTCAAAAAAATCAGAAATAAAAAATAAATATGTAACCCATATTATATCAAGAAAAACAAAACTCCTTTTAAAAAAATATTACTTTCAGCTAGTTCCAGTAAGAACGTAAACAACTTAAACTGTTAGGAAAGTTCTGTGTTGAACTCTGTTGCCCTTTAGTATCATATTTTGAGGCTGGTGTCAGAAATATTTTGTGTATCAAAGTATTTTTATTCAATTCTCAGTAGTAGATTAAATGTGTCAAAGAAAGTCACAAGAAGTTTATATATTATTGTCTGTAATCAATCTAATCCCTTCATACGGACTTCAGGTTCTCGCTGAAATCTCAAGTGTCTGCTTTCAGAATTGTTCATCCGAATCTTTGTTCTTCTCTAAAGTGTCATTAAGTCACATTACGGACTCATCATTTCCATCTTTCTCTGCTGAGCATCTATCAGTATCCACATTTCACTTTTCCTCCAATGCTTCCACTTCCCTTTCAACTTTCATTATCCTCATTAGAAACACATCCATATTTTTGCTTTCATCTTTTCCTTTAAGGAGATGAAGGATGACAAAATAGTTTTCAAAGGGAGCTGGGTCAGAAGAATAAGACATTTCTGATGAGATTTTTCTACCATGCAAAACACAGCAAAAAAGAAAACAAGAAGAGAAAAACTAGACCTATGTAAAATTAACTTTTATTTTTCCTTTCGTAAAGAGTTTTCCAAGAAAACACAACTTTTTATGGACCCTAGTGAAGACTTTGGGAAGTATTTTGAAAAGGTATATTTACAGTAACTCCATGGTTCCAGTGATAATTACATTGATTAAAAAACTTCTGGGACAGAGACTGTATATTCCTATGTAACTCATTTAGCCCATGGGATCGTACTTAATTTCACAAAGGGGTCTTGAAAAGATCTTACTAAAACTGAGTAATTTCTAATTCCTTTCAATGAGGTAAACAATTTCATTCCTTTGTCAAAATGTGTTTGTAAAACTTGTCAATTTCTATCTCTCACTATAGAGAAAATGAAAAAGGAAATCCTGTGAACACTGAGTACATGAAGAAAAAAGTCTTTTTTCATAAATTTTGTATAAACATGTTTTGTCAACTGTTTTGCCAATTACAGCAGAGCTGTAAATCTACCAGCATGTGCTAGCTTTGCGAATCTCTTCATTTTGTTCACAACATCCAAGCGTGGAGCCAGAGATAATTCTTTCTTTCAATCACTTCTTATATCAAATAACATCTTTGCTGCTTACCAAGTTAAAGAAATAATCTGCTTTTCTTCACAGAAATTAAAAAATCTTCTTTATATATATTAAAAGTAATATGTTGGAACTTTTTTTAGAATGGAAAAATCAATTAATTAAATCAAGAGCCAATAGAAAAGTTTACAAAGACAGACCTACATATAGAGCTGAGGTATGTAAAAATTTGTAAATGGGGTCTCCCAAATCAGACATGCTAACTACAAGACCTGTCCTAAAGTGGTTAAGGTATCTGTAGTGCTAGGCCAAAGTTCGAGAAGCTGGTTTATGGACTCCAAATGTGGAATTTTGGATTTATGTATGTTCTTTTTCAGACATCTTTTAGTTTCTGTATCTGCCCCCAGATAGAAAATAGTTCAGCACTCCATTAACTGCAATGCAGGTGCTTCATGATTTTGAAAAGCTCACGAGTGCCTTAAAATATAAACCCTTAGTCAAAATACAAGTATTATATGGTAGTAACTTCAGACACTTGCTAGTTCAAAGAGATTGTATTCAGTATTCGATATATGAGGAAAAAAATCTATATAGGATGTCATAAGTAACACATATAGGTTACATGTTTTACATATATAGGTGGTTGTCTCAAAGGCAATGAAACCAATCCCTCAGGTCTTTTAAAGACAGTAGACTTTGAATTTCAATTATAGTATGGATATTTATGGTATTTCCCCTAATTCTGCACCTACTGCAGATTAGGTTCTTGATTATCTACACAAAAATTTCTATACATTTGTGTCTTTATCATTTTTATGGCTATTGTCAAATTTAGCCCAGCTATTATAAAATACACAGAAAAAAAATTATATCAGCAGAATACATTTTCATGTTAGATAGGAGGGAGAAAAAGGAAGAGTAACTATATATAAATGGGCTGCATAAGAATGAAAGAACAGTCTTCCCGAGGTCATAACAATGGTCGATCTAATTTGTCCTAAGGCCAGGAAAGATGCCTATGGGAAACTATAAGAAAATGGGGCAAGAACAAGGTGATACTTCTCTCCCATAAGTTGTCCAAAATGTCAGTAGCCTGATGTTTAGGAAGTTCTCAAGCAAAAGGTTGCATCTACGGATCTAATTGCTCCTGCAGAATTTTCTACAGTTTTTTTTCCTCCATTTTTTTTCTTTCTTTTTTTTTTTTTTTTCACTAACTCATATTCTGGAAAGCCAAACATCCTAAGAAAATGGAATCTATGGTTTAATTTTAATTTGTACAAAAACCTTTTACGTACTAGAGATTCTCCTGAACTCGTGTGTCTGTAGCATTCCTAACCTCAGTCAACCATTTTGTACTCTGAACACTCAAGACCATAATTTTCTGCCATTTTTGACATTTTTTTCTAGGAAGAAGAAATCAGGACTGTGGGAGCATTCAAAAGAGAGGTGTACTGTTGAATTAATCAGCATTATAATTTGATTTTCCATTTCACTGTTTACTATCTTTTTTGCAATTTCCAGGGGCTTTTGTTCTGCATTTGACAATTGGATACATAAAATCATCTGTTTAAAAAGTTTCATTTCTGGGAATTTATACTTGATTTAGTACCTACTCCTGTTTGTCAACTCAGGGTTGATTTTTCCCTTCACGTGCATTATTTGACATTTCTGAATCTTGAATTTCATCTACCTTCTTACTGTGTATTCTGTATTGTGAAAACTTTACTGCAGATTCAGTAAATTTCAGTTGTGCTCAAGCTGAAGAGGTATACAACAGCACCAAATTTTAGGATCTTGCTATTCACCCCCTATCCTGAGTTATACAGTAACACTTAAGCAACTTAAAAAAACAAAACTTGTATATCTACATTACCTTTCCTATTTTAGCAAGTAACCACTTCATTCTACTTTTTAATTTCCACCCTTTTACCTATTATTGGTCATGAAATTGCATCTTACTCATTGATAATTTTGTTTCTTTATGAGCCAGTGGTGAAGGATCTAGTTGATAATATCTTGAAAACATATGTAGGGGGTTTCAAACAGATAACACATACATGTTTGTTAACATTTAAAAAGAAACAACACATCTACTCCATTTGCGAATCACAGATTCCTTATGCAAATGTCCTATGTTTAGTCATAGTCTAATTCTTTAGAGTAAGTACATTACGTGTCTGTGGATGATATTATTTAACATATTTCCTTCAACATTCGCCTGAAATAGCATTCAGACATAAAAACCTTTAATTTCCCAGATGCTTTTGGTGTCCTTTCAAAAACAGTCATTATATTAATTCATTCATCTGATACTAAAGCCAATTTAAGCAGTAAGCTATCCATTACAAACAAGATCAGCAATCTCATATTTGATTTTCTTTAAAGCTCTCGGGCAAAAGTAATTTCATCTTGACAATACATAACTATTAATTTGTTATAAAACACTTTTAGGACAGTTCCTTAGACATGACACCCATAAAGAAAAAAAACTCCTTTAATGGCCGTCACTGTTAATATCAGTGCAGAGAATTCTTTTATCTTTTATGCAGTGGCCTTATCATCTTCAGATATTATTCCTTTTACACATCAATCTTATGTTGGTTATACAGATTCTGTTGGCAAGTTTTCTGCTTTTGCTATATTAAAAAATGAAATATATTATTCATTTTTATGCTGCTAGCAAATTGCTCCACAAGATCTTTTTTGGTCTGCCTTATTGTGTACTTAAGTTTATGTTGCCAAACTCTAGACTGCCTTCTTTCATCTTTCGGACACAGTTTCTGCTTTTCAATTTTAATGACTTCTTCAGCCTTCTTGAAACAAAACCATTGGCAGTGAGGAATGCAAGAGTCGTAGGACCAAGAACCAAACAGACAAGAGGGGCCTGAACCTAGCTGAGTAGAAAGGGTAGAAACTGAGCCTCTCATCTCTTATGCAAGAAGTGCTCTGCTTTTCTCTTATGATCTAATGTTAAATGCATACACTGACAGAAGCAGGATCTAGGACCTCAGTCTGTCCTCATCTAGGGGAGGGCAGGGCTGCTTTCCTACCCTTTTATTTTCTACATGGCCCAATGGCTTAGCAAGGTAACCGTCACCTCTGTATTCCACAAATATCTGGGACCATTATTATTGATTTCTGACACAGCAACTTAACTGAGTCAGAGAACGAGACTTTACTCAAACTCACATTTCTGAGTGCAATGGTTTTGTTTAGGATAATATTCTTCATAGAAGTTTGTATCCTGCTCTGTTCTGGATTCGTGACTAAAAGAGTGTTGATGACACAGGAATGTTTTAGCTATTGCTGTGCAGGGCTTACACAGCCTAAAGGCATTTTCTGCTTCTCACTCCACCCCACCATCAAGGAGGCTGGAGGTGCACAAGTATCTGGGAGGGGACACAGCTGGGACAACTTATCCCAACAGTCGAAATGGATATTTGATACCATTTGACATCATGTTCAACAATATAGGCTGGGGGAAGAATGAGAAAAAGAGGAGTAATGGCATGAGTCTTCCCAAGTCACCATTAGGTTCCTGCTTGATGATGGAGCCCTGTTTTCCAGGAGATGTCTGAACACGTCTGCCATGGGCAGCAGTGAATTAACGCCTTGTTTTGCTTTGCTTCTGTGTGCAGCTTTTACTTTGCCTAACAATTTGTCTTTACCTCAACCCCCAAGTTTTATTACTGTTGCCCTTCCAAACCTCTCTCCATCCCACTGTGGAGGGAGTGGAGTCTGAGAAGCATTAAACCTCAACATGTAACAAAATGGGCAGGCCCCATTTTTAATCCAAATATAAAATTAGAGACAGGGACATCTCTAGAACTAAAGGCTGTAGCTTGGTTTTCCATGGCAAGCAGTGTCACTTAAGTGAAATGGCCTCAGTTCACCTTCCATTCATCAAATTTTTAACTTTCCATCTTTTTGATGCATGTCTTTTTTCTATCGATTTAAAAAACAAACTATGCAGAAGCCTTTCCTGGCTTTTGAATCTGCCACTCTCCAGAAAGCTAAATGCTAGAATTAATATATAGTCAGTCCTGCAGTAAACATTCGTGTTCCCACATTGGTGTTTCAGTTTGAATCAAAAGTAATTTTTAAACAAATCTCCCCCTTGTTCTCACTGATCACACTTTGCATCACAGCATGCAGAAATCTCAGCACACACAAAGTTTCTTTTACACTGAAAATAAACTGAGGCCTTCAATGGACTCCAGGTACAAATGAGCCTTCAAATATCCATGCATCTGGTTAGTCTGAGTTAAAAACCTTGTAAAATGCGTATTGAATAAGCATCAGGTCTTCAGGCTAACTGTTTTGCTCTCCTTACCTTTGCCTTGTGGTCCAGACCTTCCAGTCACATAGATGGAAGGAATTAAGAAATTGGTACTAACATGCCCCTTAGCAGCAAACTTCCCTTTCTGACAAAACAAGTCAAAGAGCTTAACCATGATAGACTCAGAAACATGGAAAAGATTAAGTAAAGTTTTATTACATAATACTTCTTTTAAGAATGTATATACAAAATAAAGTTGTTGTCATAAAATACACTGATAAGTCTATATAGACACAGTATGATTAAATCAGCATTTTTGTCTGTGGCTGCTTATGGCTCAGTGTTGTATAATTCCACATCCCCCTGGGCATCTACGTATGAAAACAAAAATATAAAATCTCTACTTTCACAATAACATGATTGTACATTGTCCTGATATGTGTACTTTTATGCCACAGAAAACAGATTAGCTTGTTTTCAATTACATTTTAAAATGTACATAAAAACAATTGACAGTAATATATAATGTGTTCCAAGGCTTGAAACATCAACCAAAAATATATCTCAGTATTTAAATTCTATAAAAAGCATACAGCTAATCTGGTCTTCTTTTTATTGTGGTTTTCAGTGATCTTTTACTATTTTTAATTCTTTGACTTTCTAACAAGCAGAATTTTACTTCTGCTTGCCATCAAAACAGCTGAGATTTTCTAAGCTTTCCTTGTCAGAATCATGTAAGTTATATAACCAATAAAGTACATTTATCTATGCTGAGAATAACAGACTAAACCTTTTCATATTTTATACATAGAATCACATTTACAATGCAAGCTACTTGCCTAAAATTATTTCAGAGCATAAATAGTTCTAATATTTATCTTTAAAACCATGCAGTTTTCTAAACAGTTTTGTTCTTCTCCAATTACTAAGCACTCAGTCCAAAAATCTGTGCTGTTTTTTAGCCTGGTACAACATCTGAACAGTTATACAGGACTCAGAAACACACAGGTTTCCCAAATACCTTTTTATGACATAAAATAGTACATCCTGAAAATATTTCACACAGTCTACCAAACAATGTAACTTACTTTTACAAAGTGTCCATTATGGGAAAATTCTAAACCCAATGCAAATAAAACTAAATGCAGTAAATATTTAAAAGGATAAACAAAACACATTATTAAATCTGCCTTACAACTGGATAGTGATTTTCATAGAATCATAAAACTATAGAATCATAGAATCACAGAATGGCTTGGGCTGGTAGGGGTTCTAAAGATCATCTAGTTGTAACCTCCCTGCCAGAGGCAGGAAAACCTTTCACTAGACCATCCAATCAGGCCTCCAGGCATTGGACACACACAGCTTTTCTGGG
Source organism: Mystacornis crossleyi (assembly GCA_013400655.1). Lineage (NCBI taxonomy): Eukaryota > Metazoa > Chordata > Aves > Passeriformes > Timaliidae > Mystacornis > Mystacornis crossleyi. The sequence goes on from VYZQ01066557.1 coordinate 45,472, forward strand.
CAACCTGTTCCAGTACTTCACCACCCTTACAGTAAAGAATTTCTTCCTAATGCCTAATCCAATCTATCCTTTTTTAATCTGAAGCCATTCCCCATTGTCCTTTCACTACATGCTTTTGTAAGTAATCTCTCTCCATCTTTCTCTTAGGCTCCCTTCAGGCACTGGAAGGCCCGAAGGATCCACCTGAAAGATCACCCTGAAGCCTTCTCTTTTCCAGGTTGAACAATCCCAGTTCTCTCAGTCTTTCCTCACAGGACAGCTGTTTCATTACTCTGATCGTCTTGGTGTCCATCATCTGGACTCACTCCAACAGGCTGATGTCCTTCCTGTTTTGCAGACCCCAAAGCTGGATGCAGCACTGCAGGTGGGGGCTCACCAGAGGGGAGCAGAGGCGCCGAATCCCCTCCCTCTCACTGCTGGCCACACTGCTTTTGCTGCAGCCCAGGACACGTTTGGCTTTCTGGGTTGTGAGTGCCCATGGCTGGGTCATGTCCAGCCTCTCATCCAGCAGAAGTCCCAAGTCCTTCTCAGCAGGGCTGCTGTCCATCTGTTCATCCCCCTGCCCTTATTGACACCCAACCCAGTTGCAACACCTTGCACTTGGTCGTCACACTTCATGAGATTCTTGAGCTTGCCCAGCTCCCTCTGGATGGCATCCTGTCCTTCACGTGTGTCAACTGCACTGCTCAGCTTGGTGTGACCCTGGGACTCTAAGACACTGACCCTCTGGATGGGGCTAGATGAGATACATCCCAGAGTCCTGAGGAAATTGGCTGATGTAGTTAACAAGTCACCTCCCATAATGTTTTAAAATTCATGGCAGAGAGGAGAAGTTCCCATTGACTTATAAAAGGTAAACATTGTACCATCTTTAACAGAGATAGAAATGAGGACGGTGGGAACTACCAACCTGTCAGCATCACCATTGTGCCTGGGAAGATCATGGAACAGATCCTCCTAGAAGCTTTGTTAAGCCACATGGAGGACAGGGAGTTGATTCAAGACAGCCAGCACGGCTTCACCAAGGGCAAGTCCTGCCTGACCAACGTAGTGACCTTCTACAATGATGTGACTGTATCACTGGACAAGGGAAGGGCTACAGATGTCATTTATCTGGACTTCTGTAAAGCCTTTGACACAATCCCTCCTAACATTCTCCTCTCTAAATAGGATGGGTGGACTGCTAGACAGGTACACCTAGATAACATTCATGTCAAACAGGAAAGAAATGTTGAAGAAATTTATCAGATTACAATTTAAAATTTCTAATTTCTTGCTTTAGACCTGATG
>VYZQ01066559.1:0-11677 GCA_013400655.1 Mystacornis crossleyi
TCCAGGCCGATAACACAGCGTCAATTCCGGAACTGCCATGCGCCACCGTTCCAGCCCCGTCTGACATCGCGGGGCGGGGGGAGTGGTGGCAGCGTACCTTGGAGAAACACAGCTAGGGTTGCAGCATGCAAGACACGTCGGAAGGTCACCACTTGGTTGTCGCATGTATCACTTTTTCCTGAGACGGAGAGGAGGAGAGAGAGATGCAGCAGACAGGAATTATGCAGCGAGACTCATTTATTTAATTAATTAACAAGCCTTTTATAGGATAATCTTCTCATAGTTTAATTGGTCAATTTTCTAACCACCCCTCTGGGGTGATTGGTCAAAACTATGCCGAAAAATATTTTCTCTACTTGTTCAAAATAATTTGCAGGTGTCTACAGTTTACAAAATTCTACTGATAGCTTCTGTGAGAAAGAGAAATTTCATATGGGATTAGAAAGTAGCAAGAAAAATCCTTGCTTTGCAGTCTTTCTCGTATCCACACAGGGACATATTTTTTCCTTCTCCCGCAAGCTGTAATTTAGAGCTCAGTAACCAAGAGGAGCTGAGGCTTCCACCACATCAGAATGAAGGTGCTCAGGCTCCTGCTTCCACTCTCACTGACTACTGATATGGACAACCTGCTGTAAACTGTTTGCAGGCTTGCTAAACACTGTGAAAGCTGGCCCAGCTGACATTCCTTTTTCTAGTATGAATGGATTAAATACAAAGATTTTCACTTCATGACTGAGGAACATGCATTTAAGGACACAGGAAGCTGGGAACTGCCTGGAGTGGGTGAGAAGAGTGCAATATCTTGCTTTGCAATGTCAGCATCACCATGACATAGGGAGTGAAGTCCAAGGCTCAAACTGACAGCAAACGATGCCCACTATCTTCAAAACCATGCTCATTATCTCTGATAAGAAATCCTCTCCCCACAGAGAGGACAGACAACTCAAAGGACTTTCTTCCCCAAGAGCTCATTTTCAGCCAGATAACTTGCAAACAAACATGCCTAAGTCTTAGGGAGGTGGGTAGATGAAAGTAAGCCAATTTACTGACAACAATCAGCAGCACTGAACGAACTGGGAAAAAAGATCTCCCCTAAAGGAAAAAGTGAAGGCAAGAGTAATCAAGATGTTGTAAAAGTTCTGGAGTCATGACTAAACCTCCCCCGTTCTGAGATCATGGAGACCATCCATTGCTAGTATCCAAGATATCAGTATGCCCATTACAGGTTAGATATCTGATTGGAACATAGAGGGGCTTTAGCACCTTCTCCCTTCACTGAAATCTTTTCATCTTCCACAGCCTTTCTTAATTTTCTATAATTCATAAGACTATTTCTTTAATTTAATTTAATTTTTAAAGGAATATGACATAGACAACAAAATTATCATAGTAATATGCATAGTATGTTGGAAGTTTATTATGTGCATAAATATATATATATTAAAAGTATCTCGTGTTGAAAAACTAACAATTACATAGTAGTGTGAATGGTACATTTATTACTGCTTTATTGGTTTGTCACTTCATCAGTTTTGGCCAGTTTACAAGAAAAGCACTTTCTTCTTCATAAGGCAGTTTGTCAGCTCAGGATGTGGTTTAAATTATTTTCTGGTCTTTGCATCAGCTTTAGTACTGAAGACTTTAAAACACACCAAGCACTTCCCTTGATAACCAATGGGCCAAGGTAGATTTTAACTCATTTGCCCACAGCTGTATCAGAGCTCTAGTGCAGGCCATATAAGTAATTTTTTTATATCATCCTCAAAATTGCAATGTAAATTTAATGAACTACTAAAATCCCACAATCCAATGTTAAATATGTAGCAAGATATTGTCCACTTGAGTTGATTATACTGGCTCCCTAGCTCAGTGTTTTACATAAAAGGTATGATATTCATTTCTGTAGGAATGATATGCTGAACCACACAGCAGCATCTGAATTTTGCTCAGGTAGAATCCTCTTTACTTTAGTCAGAATTTTCTTCTTGCTTCAGCCATCCAACTCTTCCTGGGAACAAGAGCTCTCAGTCAAAGGCTGCCATCCTGTCTGTGTACATGAGAGGATAACCTTCAATCAGCTTCATCCTCACCTCACTGACTCCACTAATCTATATATTATATTGTTCCAGCTCCCTCACAAAGCATTTCTCGCTTTTTGTCTTCATTTTCTTACAGTTTCACCCAAGTGCTTTCACTATTTGTAATGTTTTTTATTTCAAATAGGAGGTTAATTCTCTCTGGTAATGACAATAAGTATGCAAACAGATTGCATTTATCTGCTTAAAGCAAGAAAGATGTATGATGGTAAAATGGAAATGAGAAAGATAATCTCAAAATACAGCAACAGACTTGAGTTGCTGGAAACATCTTAAGCTTGGTTTTACTATTGACTTGTGTTTACATCTCTGATTGAATGACTATTTCATTTCAAAAAATGAAACTTTGGCTTTGCCTTTTCTTGCAGGTGAATGGAATGTTTGAGAGTGTATATAACATAATCTGGCATTAGTTTTTTTGAACATAAACTTCGTAAGCATTGACTTAATTCTGTATTACCTAAAGCAACCTTAGCCACAAAATTCAGGTGAACTGCTGGATCCCAAGCAATCTCAATTTGACTTCCTGCTTATGTGCTGAATATTTGTGTATGACCTTGGTCGAACAGTGCTCACTGTGCCTCAGGTAGAGAGGGGACACCAACAACTCCTGCTCTGCTACTGCTGGTCAGCTGGAGCAAAGCTTTGCAATTCTTTCTGCGTGTGAGATCAGGGTCACTGGAATTCCCTACTGCCTCCGATTTTCTGGGTGAAAGGTTTTTCCCTACTCCTGACTGTTATCATGCTGTTCTGAGTAGGTAGAAGTGCACTCAAATTCTTAAAGCAATCTTGTTTACCGATGCTTTGGAGGAAAATGTGTGCTGGTTTTGATCCAGACACATTTGTTTTGTGAATGAACAAGGATTCCAGGACTATCAATTGCTTGTCTTCTGAAAAATGATAAAATCTTCTCATCTTTTAAAACAGTATGAAAAAAGCCTTCACAAGCATCAGGCTAACCTTTCTGTTCCCATAACTGAACTGCTGTAAACCACAGGGCATACTGTGGTATCATCCCCATGGAAGTGTGAAATCAGTAACTAAACTATCACATCCCTAGGAACAGAGGTCCTCGAATGGATTTGTATTAGGAGCAATGCAAAAGGACCTTTAAAGACTATACTAAAATGGTCAAGAAAATCTTTTCAATGATCTAACAGCCACTTGCATCCAGTGCCAAAAGCTGTGTTTGGCACATGATGCGATTTTAATAATTTTGAATACTGCCTCCAGGAGTTAAAATAAGGAAATGCAAACTAACTACAAACTCTCATCAATGAAAAATTCAAGAAAGGAAAAAAAAAATCTTCAAGAGAATCTGTTCATTGTGAGCTTTACATTTCACATTTCACTTAACTCTGGCTGTCAGTCTTACTGTAGTAGTCTTCCTCCCCCTCCCTCCAATACATATCCGTGTTGTCACAAGATCAGCAGGGCAACACAAGTACAACCCACTGCTTCCCAGCCAGCAGGGCCCCCACCCACCCCGCGCTGATGCCTCATCCCATGTGGACCCCACTACCCTCATTAAGGGCCAGCTTGCAGCCTATGCTGGAGGTTAACCCAGTTCTCCAGTGCCAGCAGGTGGGAAAGACACTGCACAGGGAAGAGGCTCTTTGATGCAAAGAGCTTCCCTAAAAGCCTCTATTATTCCCCCAAGGGATACAGATCATGATCCAAACCAGGGAGCCTTGCCCTGGACTGTTGCTCCTGCTGTAGCCTGCCTGGCAGAAAGAGAGTCTTGTACAGGAAGGCCCCTGGCTGCTCGGGACCTGATGGATCAGATACTCTAAGTTCTGCCTGTCAGCCCACAAACAGGACATATATCCTATATCACTGAGGATACTGAGTGATGTGTACCTCTGGACATCTCCATGAGCCCTGACAACTTCCCTTTGATTTCCCTTACAGTTCTGTGGTGGGTTAATCTCAGCTGGCTGCCAGGCATTCACCCAGCCTCTCTCACGCCCTCTCCTCAACAGGACAGGAGGAAAAAAAGAGATGAGAAAGCTCACGGGTCAGGACAAAGACAGGGAGATTGTTAATTATCAATTACCATCACAGGCAAAACAGACTTGACTTGGGGAAAATTAATTTAATTTATCGCCAATTAAAAATCAAGTTAGTGAAGGAAAAAAGACAAAACTAAACCCACCTTTCCATCACTCATCTTTTTTCCAGGCCCAACTTCATTCCTTCATTCCTCCATTCCTCACTCCTCTATCTCACCCTTCCCCTGAGTGGCACAGGGTGACAGGGGAGTGTGGTCAGTTCATACCAGCTCCTCTCTGCTGCTCCTTCCTTATCATGTTCTCCTGCTGCAGTGTGGGGTTCTCTCCACAGAATCCAGACCTTCAGGAACAAACTCCTCCACCGCGGGTCCCCCAGATGCTGTGGCTCCTGTCAGGAGCTCACTCCTGAGTGGGCTTGTCTTCACAGCCTGCAGCTTCCTTCAGGGCACATCCACCTGCTCTGGCACAGGGCACTCTGCTGCCTGCAGTCTGGACATCTGCTCCACCACGGTGTTCCTTTGTTTCATGGGGGATACCTGTTCCAGCATGGGCTCCTCTGCACAGGCTGCAGCTCCCTCAGGAGAGATCCTTCTGCTCCGCCCAGGGTTTCCCAAGGGAATCTGGAGGCTGGAGCCCCTCCTTCTGCTCTCCTCTTGGGGCTGACATGGCCGTTCTGTCTCCCTTTTCCCCTCATCCCTCCCTGCCTGGGCTGAGGAGCTCATCTGTGCCTCTCCCCATGGACACCCCTGCACCCCACCAGCACCTGGGCACACAAACCTGATAGCTCATTACTGTGCCTGTTTCTCTAGAAGGTTGAGATGAAGAGAAGATGTGTATTTCCTTTCCCACCCCTTCATGTCATTGTGTTTCAGCTCCTGCCCAGATGCTGGTCCAGGACCCTTGGAAAGCCCACACAAACAAACTAACAAAGAAACCCATGATACTGTGAGGCAACGGGGCAGAATTTCTGTAGCCAAGGGTGTCCATATGAAACACTCTGCCAGCAGCCCACAGGTACTAACACCCCCATGAACAGGGAATGCCAACTTCAACACTATTGAGGGTTGAGACCTTTCCTGTCACTCCCTAAACCAGGTGCATCTTTTCTTGAAAACTAACCTTCGGCCTGGTTTTATTTAAATTCTGTCATATTAAATATAGGTGTCAAATTTTAAGGAAAGAATCACAGATTTTTAAGGAGAAACATTCCATACAAAATACCGAAACTTTAAAAATCTCAATTTCCATTTTTTATATATATATATTTATATACACACACGCACACAGTTTTTTTTTTGTTTGTTTGTTTGTTTGTTTCATCTGACTTAAGAGTAACAACTCAGGCACCTTCCCATTGCAACATTTAGCAGTGAAGTCTGTATAAAAGACATCACAAATAAGGCAGAGCTTTGGAGGACCTTCACTCTCCCGCAGCAGTGTGGCAGAGGACATAACAGCCTGAGGCACTTGTGCCCAGCTAGGGAGAGGCATTAGCTCTGCTATTTAAAATGTTTAAACTCGGGTTCACACAGGTCTGAAGATCTCCTGATAGGTCCCAACAGAACAGTAATATTTTCAGGTGGTCTGAACATTAATCTTCATGATGAACAAGGGGATAATAAGCTGTCCTATTATACTCCAGGGACAGATATAAGACCTGAAACTGAAGATGGAAAATTTTTCCCTGTGTCTCTCAGGTCTCATTCTGTGAATGGTTCTCTTTTGAGTGATTTCACTGAATACCTGGGCAGTACACAATGACTTTTTTTTTTCTAAGGGAGTTCAGACTTGCAGAAAGAAGTCTTGAATTTATACATTTGTTTCTAGGAGGCTGGACATATTTTTATACTGAAGGAAGTACATCACGATCTGGATGTCAGTTTTCCTTTTCAGCATAGGTTCAGTATTTATAGCAGGTAAGTTAAACATAGCCTGAGTAATTACAGAATGTACTTTATTTTTCTACACTGTCCTCTAGACCATATAAATTTAGCCACACACTTAAAAAGAAATGAAGCATGATTTCTTAAACTGGAGGCACTTGTGCAGCTGTAAACATTTTATGTTCACATTTAATTTGCAGAAAATATTGAGCTTTAATTGTTCGGTGCTTAGCTGTTCAGTTGTTTAAAAGGGAAACTCGATGGGTTTTTTAGGCAAGTTGAAGAGACCATCCCCTGTCAGTGGCAAAGTAAAAGGGAGGTGATTTAATAAGGAGTAGCATGAGCACCAGAACCAGCAAAGCCTGGTTTCCAGGGCAGCACTGCTACGAAGACCCTTCAGTCCCCACTTCTGTTGAGCTTGTGCTACTGCTTTTTTTTTACAGAGGGAATACTGTGGGGGCCTTCAAATGCTACCAGGCTGCCTCATTTTCACGATCTTTGTTAAGAGTTAAATTACTCTAAGCCACTCTGCCTCTTCTTGAACAGCATTGGTGTCAGCAAAGAGGCACAGAGATAAATGTCAGGAAAAGCCAAAGGATTGCAGAAAGCAATGAGGCCTCTGGACTACAGGCTAAACCACTTCTGTGTAGCACCAGCCACACACTTTTACTTTCCAATGGTCTTAATACCTTCCTCTCCCCTCTGCCTCCAATACTCCTTCCTAGGTAAGGAAAAGAAAAAAATGAGGAAGAACCACCACAGCTTCAAAAGCTTTGACCATATTACAATTTCACTGTTTCTTTTGGCTATTCAAAGGCCATACAGTATTACAAAAAGATGGAATATGTCAGGGCAAAAAAACCCCTAAACAATCCAAAACCAGTAAGGAAGCATTCTTATATGCACTACTTAGGTTAAGTAAGTTTCTTTGAATAGAATCAAAAAAGAAGCCACAGGAAAAGTTAATTTGTTGATTGATTCACCCTCTGCTTTAAGGACCAGATCACTGCAGTTCATGAAGCTATGAAAGTGTGCTCTCTAAAGCCAGTGTTTCTTACACTTGGGAATGTAGGAAACTGCTAGAAGTTTTTATGAAACTATCTCTACAATAGCCAAAAACCCTGTAATTCTTGACAGGCATCTCAATTTAGGAAGAAACCATATTTGAGATGTAAAGAATGCTCTATTATAATCTGCAGGAAAAATTTATCATACTAGCACAAATTTCTTAATATGCTTAACAATAAACTTACATTCCATTAACTAAACAGAATGTAATAAAAACAGTTGTAACTTATGGGACATTTCATAACACCATAGTATTCATGTGTCAAACAAAAAAAAAAAAAGAAAAAAACAAAAAAAAACCCCAAAAAACCAAACTCAAACCCTAGTTATTTATGAAAATCTTGGGCAACAAACAGCTCTCAGTCCTTGAACTGCAAAAACGTTCCTGTTGTCAAAAAATATTGTTCAAAATTTCCCACGACAATATCCACCTCCAAGACTCTGTCAATGCAAGTATGACAGTCTTTTGAGGATAATGATATGTCCTTGCAGCCCAACCACTTTGCCAGCACGGAGGCAGTTACATCAGCAACAGCTGCTCTCAGGGAAGCTGTGCTCCTGCAAAGCAGAAGGGGCTGGAAGGGGGAGGAGAATCACATCTCCTATGAGAAAGTTACAAACAGAGAAAAATTGGTGGTTACAAAGGGAACAGTACGTTGCTTGTAGCAATCTCACGCTTTCTGTTTCAAATATATTTAGCCTTTGACTAAGTGGAGAGAACAGTTGCTGGCTTCCTTATTAGCTTCTGCAGCCCTGTTAATGAGCATATCCTTGATCTCTTGAATCCCTTGAACTGCCTAAACAAACAGCATTTTCCCCCTTGTTCTTGCTCTCCCCAAAGCTTGGTATGGGATTTAACTTTTTTAATCAAACAAACTGAAATCAATGTGTTCTCCAGAAACCCTGCCCTGTTTGTATCTTTAAAAAATTATCTTCATAGATCCAATACAAGCCCCAGTAGAGCATACAAGGATTACATAAGAAATTTTCTTGGTATGTGATGCACTGTGCTCTTGCAGACACTCACATTGCATAAAATTATTTGAACGCAAAGATACTCAGTGTGTCTTGATGCTCACAGCTATAGTGGAACAGGTGGACACCTTACATGAAATTAGGGTTTTCCTTTGGGAAATGGCAAATTCTGATATCCTGATATTCTGATTACAAGAAATGCATTTTGTCACACTTTTACAATGGGAAGCATTAAAATAATTCAGCAGTAGGAAATACGGATTAGATACTGCATTCCTTGAAGGTAGACTTGGACCTTAGAGTTAAAATAGTCCTCAAGGATATGTCTGAACTGCCTATAGGAGGGATTAACTCCTGTTGAAAAGTATTATGAAATTCTACATTTTAGAAGTGGGAATTAACAGGAAACGCTAAAGATCCATTTGTTTCTTTTGGACAGGAAAGGTTTATGAAGGTGATTAATGACTCATGAAAATCTTTTGATGCAGCACTTGACAATATATGAACCTTTTCAATACACATATTTAACTTCCCCTAAAATATATCACATTTTAATTTTTTATTCTCCTCTGTGAAGCATTAAGAAGAAAAACTGAGTAGTGCCATCAAAACTGAACAGGTTTATTCTCAGCCCTGCCTTCTATATAGGATTTAGAGATAAATCCACAAGCTTCAGTGTCCTTATGGTCCTTACAATCTTTCAAGTCCAGTGGTGAGGCACTGGAACTGGTTCCAGGGAGAAGCTATGGATGCCCCATCCTTGGAAGTGCTCCAGGCCAGGCTGGACGGGGCCCTGAGCAGTCTGGTCTAGTGGAGGGTGTCCCTGCCTGTGGCTATGTGGTTGGAACTAAATGATCCTTAATGTCCCTTGTAACCCAGACTATTCTGTGATTCTTATAAAAGCTTCACATTTCAGTTCCATGTCAGCTTTGGGATTTTCCAGTCTGCCTCTCCCTGCTATTTTGGTACTTAGTAACTTCCCTGTTCTCAAATCCTGGTAATATACTATCCTCATTCCTAGGCTTGCTTTAGGACCCATTCCCACTGCTGTTCTGGATACACAAAAGTCTTCAGAAATGAAAAAGTAGTGTTCCATCCTGAAATTACCAACATGAGCAGCAAAATTATGATTTAGTCAGGAAGTGAAAACAATGTATTTACTGTTAAAAAAAAGTCACATCATCAGGAATAACCTCAACTGATAGACAGAATCCAAACTAAGCCAAATAGAACCCAGTATTTGCAATAATTATACCCCTTCTTTGTGGGACTGGTCTTTACGCAAAAAATTACACTCTTTTAAAGTATCTTCTGATTTTTGTTTTAGCGTACTTTTGGTTTTCGTTCAGGACCTTTTCCCTCATGTAAAGACAAACCAGAGAGGGCTTGGTAAGCTGTTTGAACACTGCACAGCTGAAGGTGATATATGAACATCATTTCACTGTCTTCTCTTTGGCATTTCATAAACACAGGACTTCACTATGTTGTTTAGCCTTGCTCAGCAGAAAAGAAAGCAGACTGATTTGATACTTTTTTAAAAGTAAAAAGGGAAGAATGTTTGCATTCACTTAAAAGAATTAATACGCTAGACTGCTGACTGATTGAACCTCTAAAGCGTAACTTTAAAATGGAAATGTTAGTAGAGTATCCCTTTATTACCAAGGGTTTTTAGGAAGAGTTGGTTTGGATATTTTCCCTTTTTCATATTGACATTGGTGCTTTTATCAATTTAAACACACTAACATTAAAGCACTAAAAGGCATGTAGGTTTCAATAAAACTCATTTTTTTATATCTTCAGCTCATATAACCAAATGAGCTGCTTTAACTTTTTTTAAGCAGAAAAGATAATAAAGCTAAATGAAAAGTCCCAGAGCTTAGTTTTAAGACTAAATGGTATTTTAGATGAAACAGTTAAGGAAAGCAGAATTTGTAACTCTGAGATAAAGATAATGGCTTAAATCTACCTTTATATTATGGGTATTCTTCTTGGAGCTGCAAAATTGATAAACACACTTTCAGTTCTCACTGGCATGAGCTGCTACAAGCTGTCTGTGAGTGAGACCAGAGATGCTGTTATTGAAAGAGCACTTAATGAATATTGGGAATTGGAGGATCATTCCCAACTCTACCACTAGCATGCTGGGACACTGTGGACAATTTGCTTTTGTACTTCTGCTTTCCAATCTGCAAATCAAAGATAATAGCATACACTTCTAATGCAGGATCTGTTGATCCCTAAATAAGAGATATTGTAAGTTTGCCTATCATGTTGCCAGTTCCATTGGTTTCTTGAAATAGTTTATGGTAAGATGAGAGAAAATTAAGAACAGAAAGCAGTACCAGACAGAAGTAAGTTTAATTGAAAGTCTTGCAATGAAGAAAGGAAAGTACTCACATAACTACAGAATGAATAAAACAGTGATTAAAGCAGTAAAGCAAAATGTGCGCACCTAATAGACCATAAACAATGTGAAAGACACACACAGCAGCAATAAAGACAGAGGTATTAAGACATTTAAAAAGCACCAATTAGGGCCAGGAAGGAACACTTCCAGAAAAGGTGTGCATTTATATACATACTTGCACATGCATGTGTGTGCATGCATACTCACAGTCATGCAGAAAGAGAAAGAGAAATATCTAATAGCCTTTAGGCTGGAAAGAAACTTCAGGAGTCAGATTCTCTTGGTGGTACTTCATTGCTACACCCATCCAACAGAATGCAATTCACAAATGAATTAGGGCTGTGGAGAGGGAAGATTAAGACTGATTCTAGCTTGCACACATAAAGGGTACTGCTTTTTCTAAAATTCACTGCAGCATGTAATTATAAATGCATATAATTAGGTGACTTAGAACTCACAAAATTACCACAATGCTGCTTTATGCATGACTTGGCTATGCAACCAAAATATCCCATGTAAATCAGAAATTAATTACCCTGAGGATTCAGAAACTATTCTAAGAGTATTTATTTGAGAAATAAGGAAAAAGTAGTAATAAATTTGGCTAATTATTCTAGAAGGCAGAATTACTGCTCTTTATACTAAACAAGGAGTTCAAGAACAAACAAGGTGTTTTTTCTCCCAGATTTGTGTCTCAGCTGACCATCATACTCTAGCTGCATATTTCCTGGAGGTAAAGACATTTCTAAGGCTCTTCTCAAACTAACTATCACTAAAATCCAAGCTAACTTTTTTTCATCCTTCTTCCCAAGTAGGGGCACTGAGAGTCTACCTTTTCTGCATTCTCAGCTGACCTCCAAGAAAGCTGTTTGACATGATTATATTTCAATATGCTATTCCTCTGTTTAAAAGTCATTGGATGAGCAGGAAGAAAGAAAAGGAGGAGCATAAAGGCGCAGAGACTTTGAAAGTAAATTACACAAACTTAATCCCTTTGGAACAAAATACTGCCCCCATATGTTCATGTGAGCTCAAAAACCTCCTTGATATAGAACTTGACATAGAGGTGACTGATAAATCAGAGCAGAAATCTTCTCCATGCAGTATAGCTGATAAATGATAACTTATTCTCAGACCAGTGGAGGGACACCTGTTTTAAATACCTCAGCTACTCAATCTTGAATTTCATCCAGACAAACTACCTCGCAGGATTGTGGATCCATGGCATACACTGAA
>VYZQ01066560.1:0-12383 GCA_013400655.1 Mystacornis crossleyi
AGGCTTTTGCATGAAAAATGCTGCAGAACTGAGCCCTGAGTCACGGTCAAGGACAGACCTCCTCAGGCCACTGTGTCCCAAAAGTCAGATAAAGGCTGGAGGAGGACTTGAAAAAATTCCTGGAAGCAGGACTGGAAGAACAGGCAATGAATGGAGGGGTTCGGGAACACCTCTACGGGAGTGAGGAACAAATCTCTGCGTGGGCAGGGAGTGATCCCTGTCCTTGGGGTGGTTCTGGACCGGGAACTGCTCGGGCAGGAGATTTGAAAAGCAGATCTGGGTGTCAGGACTTAGTCAGGGCTGGGTGTGGAGGCTGAGAGCTCCGTGCTGAGCAGGCATTGGGATGGAGAGGGCAGGAACAGGGAATTCCGTGTGGGAAAGAAGCCATGGCAGCCCCAGAGAGAGACTGGGATTGCTTGGGCCAAGAATCCCAGAGTCCAGAATGGGTTGGAAGGGACCTTAAAGCCCACCCAGTGCCCCCCCTGCCTNGAGGAGAAAAGGAGCAGCCAGGCTCCGAGGCAGCAGCAGGGAGATGAAAAGTTCGACAGGACGGGCAGGAAATCCCGACCCCGAATCAGGACGCGAAGGGCTACAGAAACCTCGTGTTCCTGCGGGGAGATGAGGAGGTCAAAATGCCTCACTGGGGGGGTTTAGATGAACCCATTTTTCCAATCGGGATCCGTGGGAGTGAACCCCTCCCGGCCTGCGTGTGCGTGCACAGAGTGACTGCAAGCTTCGTGTGAAAACCCCGCTGTGAAAAGAACTCGTAAAATCGTGTCAGTCATGAAATAAATCGTGAAGGGTTTTAAGGCCTCCCATACAGAGGTGAGGATTAAAGAGGGAATTGATGTCAAGCGTTGAAAATAAAGCTGGGTAATCCCTGGGAAGGACATTTCCCTCTTTTCCTGAGGAGCAACCAGGCTGAGTGTGAGCTCGGATGGGGGGTGTTGGGGCAGCAGCAACCAGAACAGCTCCATAAGGGCTGGGGTGGCTCCTGCCGAGCCAAACTGGGCAATCCCGGAGCATCCAAAGCCGGCTCTTAACAGCAATTATTAACTCATTAATTTAAACATCGCACGAAAGAGTGAATGCTCACGGAGGGCAACATCAGCTCTGCTGGTGACAAATCTCAGGCTTGTCCTTCTGCTGAGGGACATCTGCGCCTTCGGGAACGGCTTTGGGGGCTGTGGCTCTGCCTTGGGGCACCCAGTAAAAAGAGATTTGAATTTTCTCGCCTCTTCAGAGGCTCTCGAATTGGGCAGGAATGAACCCCACCAGTGTTCCTGCAGCTCAGCCCCTGGTTCCTGGGCCAGCTTTCAATGGCTTTTATTCATTTCTGGCTCGGGGTGGTTCATGAACCATCAGCTCATGGCTGGGGGAGATGAAAGATGAGTTTTTAGTACAATCAGCAGCTGCTGGAAAGGATTCCTCAAATTGCCCATGAACACTGGGGAAAGAGCTAAACTGGGATTAATAATTTCACCCTCTGTGCGTGCCAGACCCAGTCTGGTCTAGCACAAAGCTGGGCTTTATCCAAGTGCCAGATCAGTAATTCTGCTGTTAAATATAAATATAACTTCTCACTGCTATTTATAGCTCTCCACTGTCAGCATCAAACAAAACACGTCTGCCTAAATGAAATTTTGCTGTAGCCTTTTTTGAAGACCCTTCTGCCCGTTTTAATCCCATTTAAACCTTTGCTGAAGCAAAGAGCACCCAGCATTTGGTGTTTCTGGAAAACCTGCTCAGGTGTTGCAGGTAATCCCTGAAAGGGGATTAATTTTTGATGAACTTTTGGATTTAGACCAAGATTTTGGAGGACAAAGCACCTGTGGAATTGGGGCTGGGTGTTGGAGCAGCCCTGAGGAGAAGGATTTGGTGGACAAGAGGGTGGATATGACCCAGCCCTGTGTGCTGGAATTCCAGAAATCCCAGAGCTGCATCCCGAGACTTTCCCAATTATGATCCTCCCAGTATCCCCAAATTCCTCCAAACCTCAGGAATTGAGGTGTTTGTGTGCTGACCCCGGGGAGCATCACCAAACCCAGCAGCACCAGCGAGAAAGAGTCCGAACTCAACATCAAAATGTTGAATCCAAGAAACGCCATCAAAACGTTGAGTTCGGGGCTCTCCGAGCCCAAAATTCGCTACTGAAATCCCACCAAATTCACTCCTTTGGGAGAGGATTCCCTGCCAACACCCCTTGGAGATGTGTCCCAAGGTATTGGTGCTTCACGGGCAGATTGCAAATGTGGGGTTGAGGTTCCTGCATGCCCAAACAGTCCCGGGTTTCTCCCGGAATCAGTGACATAATTAACAACGTTTAATAACCTCCAGCAGACACTCTGAGCCAGAAGGAGCAGTTTAAAGACTGAATTTTCCAGTCCCACAGAGGGAAGAAAAGGAAAAAAAACCTGTGGTGTTGCTGGTCTCCAGCATTTGACTGCTTTCCCAGTAGTAAAACTGGAAACAGGTTATTAAATCCCAGCGTTTTAGGAAGAACGGGATAGACTGGGAATTCCTGTATCCCTCATTTCACTGCAGGCTTCCTGGTTGGGGAATCATTTGAATGGAGGAAAAAATGGGATCAATTATGAATTCTAATTCCATCCAGTTTAACACCCCAACCAGCAAAGCACCTCAAAAATAAAAGGAATTCAGCACACGCCTTAATTTCCCATGATGACTCCCAAATACAATTCCTCTTGGACATCCCTGTGAGAGAAACTGTCTTGATAGAGCAAAACGCATCTCAAGTTCAAATAAAAAAAATTAATGCCTCAAACAAACAAGGAAATATTCCAGGGAAAAGTGAGGTAAGAAAGATGGGCAGGTGAAGGGAAGTTGGAGGGGAAAAACAGGAATATTCCAAGGGCACAGGGGCAACAGAACCTGGAGAAACAATTCCAGGCTGGCCCAGAGAAGATGTGGGAACGTGGAAATGTTCGAGGCCGGGCTGGATGGGGTTGGAGGTTTTGAGGTGTGGGATCTGTTTGAGCAACACCCCACGATTTATAAACTCCACTTTGAACATGCCCATGGAGAACAAGATTTTGGCAAACAGCTCACAGGGTGCTTTTCCTGTTTCCTTGGCCAGGAAGAAAATTCCAGAGGTGAGGACTGAGTGTGGAAACGACAGCTGTGAACTTTTCTGCTGGACGGAAAATGCTCCACAGAAGGAGCACTTCTGGAGTAGCAGCAGCTGGAAAAAACACGGAATAAAGAATTTTAAAAAGGGAATCAGTGCTGTAAAAAGGGGTTAATTTTTTTTTTCTTTCCACGATCTTGGGGGTTTTTTTGCCAAAGAAGGGAGACAAATGAGAGGAATGAAAGAGACCCTGTTTCCCTCTGATTATCTGCCAGGAGCACCAGGGCTTGAATTCCTAGAGTGAAAACGGATAAGGAGCCTACGGAGATCTTGGGTTGGAGGCTTCGTGGAATTTCTGGTGGACAGTTGGGAATGATGCCGATGGCTCCATATCCCAGCCACTCTTCCTCTCGGGTTGGCATAAAAAAGCAAACCCAGGAGAGCTCCTAAGGGGCTTTTGACAACTTTGAGGATTTCCTGCCATTTTTCCTTTTCCCACCTGGAATTGGAGGACTCCAGCACTGAAGTTCGTTTAGCATCAACCACAGCTGTGGATGTTCCCGGATCTCTGGAAGTGTCCAAGGCCAGGCTGGACGGGACTTGGAGCACCCTGGGATGGTGGAAGGTGTGCAAGGGGGTGGAATGGGATCAGCTTTCAGGTCCCTTCCACCCCAAACCATCCTGGGATTCTGTGGAAACAAAATAACAAATATCTCTATTTTTCTCCTGTAATTAAATTCCACCAATGATTTTTCCCCCCCCTGAGCTTAATTAAAAAAAAAAAAAAAAAAAAAAAAAAAAAAAAAAAAAAAAAACCANAAAGAGGAAAATCCATCGGGAAATCCTTGCACCCCTTTAGAGTTCAGATGTGAATGGTCCAAACTGACATCTGTGTTCCTCCTACATTCTCCAAATACATAAAAATCCCCCTTGCCGATGGTGTCAGCTCGCTTTGAAAGCCCACGGCAGATTTATTATTTCCTTTGGAAAAAAAATGCACTTTGTTCTTCCTACAAGATCATTCCCATCAGCTCCAGCCTGCCAAGAGAAGCCGCTCTGGGGAGAAGCCAAGAAGACGGAGACAATGTGGGGGACCCTAAGCACAGACTATTTACGGGCTAGGGGAGAAAATCTTGGTGTAATTTGGGATGTCTGCATCTGCTGCAAGTTAATGAGAAAGTCTGAGAGCCTGAGAGCTCTCATTAAGAGATGTCGCTCCCAGATCCCATCTTTGTTTCTTCAATTTTCCTTTAAGCTGCTCCCAAGCTGGCTGAAAAGGAATCTTTATGAGAGAGGATGAGATAAACGTCGGGAATTTGAAGGCAAAGATGGCCTGGACAGATTTGAGGCAGTTCTTTCACTCTCGTGGTGAGAACTGGCTGTGGCAGAGCTCTGAAAGCCCGGCTGTGTTCTCTTCCCGCTGTTCCAGCATCTTTTTGGGATGAGCAGAGAGTTTCCGGGATACAAGTCCAGTGTCAGTGACCCAGGAGTGGTGGAATCCCCATCCCTGCAGGGATTTCAAAGCCCTGTGGATGTGGCACGGGCAGTGGTGGCCTTGGCAGTGGCTGGACTCGATGGCCTCAGAGGACTTTTCCAGCCTAAAAGGTTCTGTGATTTCAGCCATGCAATCAATGCCGAGTTACCTGCTGGGAGCTTCACCAGCAGGGCTCGATCCCAGATTTCTTGGCCATTCCCTCTTCCTCTCTCAGCCCCAGGATCCAGGAGAACGTGTCCGGTGTGCTCCTTGTTCCCAACACCCAGTTCAGTGCCGAGCCACAGCCGTCCCCTGCAGGTGCCTCTGGCTCCTGGCCCTGACACCAAACCAGGCTGGAGGGGAAATTCGGGACATTCATTTGGGAGTTCAGCTCAGTCCTTGTTGCAAGGTCAGGTCTGGAAGCAGCTCTGAACAGAATTCCAGACTGGTTGGGGTTCAAAGGGATCTTAAATCCCATCCCATGGGACACCTCCCACTGTCCCAGGGTGCTCCAACCCCACCCAACCTGGCCTTGGACACTTCCAGGGATCCAGGGGCAGCCGCAGCTTCTCTGGGCAACCTCCCCCCCCTCCCAGCCAGGAATTCCTTCCCAATATCCCATCCATCCCTGCCCTCTTGCAGTGGGAAGCCATTCCCTGTGTCCTGTCCTTCCATCGCTTGTATAAATATAATATTATATAACATAAAAACTCTATTTATAACATAAACACAACTTCATTTTTTCCCCCCTAAATCAACAGCAATTCCTAGGGAATCTTCAGATGAGAGTTGTGGCATCTCAGCTGTTCCAAGGAGTCCTCTCCTCTGCCAGGCGGGCAGGGGATATTCGGAAGGATTTCTAAGGAAGGATAAACACAACTTCCCCTCTCTGTTCACTCTCGGGGACCCTTTCGTGTGCCGGGCACGGAGCCGAGCTGTCTGCTCCTCACAGAAACCAGAGCAGCTGGAAAATTGCATCAGCACAGAGATAAATCCCTCACCTGGGAGCAGCCGGGATCCACGGGAATGTGAGATGAGATCTCCCACAAACGCTCCCCGATAGTAACTGGGCAACACGGAACGCTCCCGACCCGCACAGCTCTGCTGAAATCCAGCCCTTCCCCTTGCAAAAGTGCTGCTTTCCATGTTTTTTTTTTTCTAATTGGAAGGCGCAGATATCTTGAAAAAATTCTAAATGCGCTTTTGCGGTTCTTCTGGAAGAAGAGCCACATATTAAAAACTCAGATTTAATTTTTTTCTTTTTTCAAATCTTCGCTACAGATCTCACGGGGTGAATATGATTTATTGCTTCCCTGGAAGTGGAAACCTGTGGGAGTCAAATCCTTTTTTTGCACTTTTTCCTGCTGATAATTTTTTTGGCACATTTTCAAGCTCATTAGCTGCCACTTGAGTGATCCTGTTCCTAAAATAGCACAGTGGAAACTCCTTTTCTCCAGACTATTTTCATCCCAGAAAAATTTTCATCACCGAGATGACTTCGTTTCACGGAAAACAGAAGGGCTGAAACAATTCCCTGTTCAAGGAAAATGAATGCTCTGGAAAACAGCAGCGGCTGTGGCTCAGGAACGGGAGAGCCAAGGGTTTTAATCAGGAGTGGGAATGGCACGGAACTCCCCAGCTCCTCTTCCCCCGTCCAATCCAAATGAGAATTGGATTCGGTTGGGATTCTCACAGGCTTGAATGTTTCTATCTCCCTGGCAGAGCTTTTCCAGAGGAGCTGTGGCTGCCCCTGGATCCCTGGAAGTGTCCAAGGCCAGGCCGGACGGGGCTTGGAGCAGCCTGGGATGGTGGGAAGTGTCCATGGAATGGGGTGGAATGGGATGGGATTTAAGATCCTTCTCCAACCCAAACCATTCCAGGTTTCCAGCACGGTTTTCGATCGGGATTCAATCCAGTTCAGTCCAGCTGGCTGCTGGAGCAGAGTCCTTGCAGGGGGAGAAGAGCTCTGGTGGTCCTGATCTCCAGTGCTTCCCCGGTTCCTTCAGCCTCACACTTTTCCTCCTGCTTTTCCCTGTTTCTCCTCCCTGTCCTGCTTCCCAGAGCGTTCTGCCCTGGAGACACCCACATCCTCCCACGTCACGGATTTAGGACAGGACAGGAAAAGGAGAGAGAGAGAGAGAGAGAAAGGGGCTTAACCAGCAGAGAAGGAAAAACATCAAGGAGAGGGAGAAGAAAGAGCAGAGCTCAAACTTTGTGACATCAGAGAAAGGTCCGAAGGGTGGGAGCTCTTCAACCCACGGACATTTCCCGACAGAATCACTGGGAAAGCTCCTAAAGGTTGACCAGGGACAATCCATTCAGCCTGCTCACAACAGGATTCATGGAACGGGTTGAGAAGGATCTTGGAGCTCATCCCATTTCCCCCTGCCATGGGCAGGGCCACTTTCCACCATCCCAGGGTGCTCCAAACCCCATCCAACCTGGCCTTGGACACTCCCCATGCAGCAAAACCTCCTCAAACCACAAGGATCGGCAGCCCCAGCCCTTTTCCAGGGACGCAGGACACTCCAAGCAGCGTTTGGGAGTTCTGACTTGTTTTCCCAACACATTAGTGACTAATTTATCTTGTTCATCGGAAAGGCTGGGAAGAGATCCCTGTCTTTAAGATTGATGGCAGAAACTGGAGGGGGGGAAGGGGAACGTGAAACAAAATGCCTCCGAGAGCAATTTGCTCACGCCAAATGATTAATGAGTGATATGATAGCAGTGGGGGGATTTCTGGAAGTATTCCTGCAGGATTTAGGAGGCAATCCTACTTTCCTGGGCCTCGAGTGGAGGGGCATTTTGAGGGAGGGGGAGGTTGGTCCCATAATCGAACACGTCACTGCTCACAAAACTCCTTCCCTCAGCCTGAACTGATTCAGTGGTGAAGGTTTTGGTGAGCGTTGAAAAGCTTTTATTCCAAAAATCTCCCGGTAAATGCCAGTGAGCTGTCAAAGAGGGGTTTTTTATTCTTCCCTTTGGGTTATAAATTAGGCTCTGACCAAACCCCGTTTCTGCAGAACCAGAGCCTGAGCAAACCTGGGCTTAACTAAACACAAACCTCCCTCGATGAGGAATTCTATGGGGAAAGGGTTCAGGCCCTCCCCTTCCTCCAGGGGTCTGAGCCCCAAAGCTGCAAACAGAAAGGAAATTGGCATTCCCGTGGATTTTTGGAAATCATACCTTCGGGATCCTGCCTGGATTTCGCAGCACGAGGGAAGGCAGAGGTGGTGTCGCCGTCCAGACTGAAATCAGCAGTTTTGGCTGGGACATCCCAAAGAATCAGATCCCAAATGGGAAGCGGGGGAGGGAAAAGCTGCTTGGAAGCACCAAGGATTAGCACCAAGATGTGTTGGTCCAGCATATTATTAAATACAGAAATATTTTTAATATATCTGATTTTCACTTAATTCGAATTGCTTAACAGCCAGCAGTGGATCTTGCTGCCCTGGAATGAAAAATACCATTTCCCCTCCCTGCCAAAATCCCTTTTCCTATATATTTGTGGAGCGTGGCCCAGCCCTGATATCCACCAAGCCAGCAGGGCAGCCCCTTTCATCATTTTCAGCCTCTTTAAACTCATTTTCAGCCTCGGAAGCCCAGCATGAATAAGACCATTGTTGCCCCCTATCAGTGCCCTCCGCTAGGGTTACACCACTTCGGGCAATCAGCGGCCTTGGGATCACCCCTCCTCACCAGGAGCAGGGTTGGGGCTTTTAAAGGCATGACAGGATCCAAAAAAAAAAACACCACGGGAAAATTGAGGTGTAATTAGAACTAAAAATATGGATTTGGAGCGGCCAACCAGCAGGAGAAACACAATTCCCTGCGCGCACGCTTCCGCGGGCTCCGTCTCCGTGAATTTATCTGAGGGAACAATGGGGATACTGAGGGGATCCAGGCAGGAAACACGGAGCCACCGGGGCCTATCGAGGGTGCCACCGTCCCTGTGTCCGACGGCACATTCCCGCTCTCTTGGATCTCAGCGGATGCGAGGGAAAAGTGCAGGAATTCCGATGGAATCGCCGCGCGCTCTCCAGCCGCGTATCCCCGGCCGGCGCCTGTCCCCGGGAGCTCTGAGGGGACATCCAGCTCCGCCATCCCTCAGCATCATCCCACAACTTCCCCAAGCACGGCTGGACCTGGGCGGAGAAGAGAAAAAAAAATCCCAAAAATTCAAATTCCTCCCCTTCCCGGCAGATTTTACAGGATTTTGGGGTGAAATCCGTGTTGTTGCGTCAAGCTGGGGACAATCAGAGGTGGGAGGATAAACCTGGCCAAGGTTTTCACGTGAGACAAATTGCTCCGGGTTTATTTGCCAGGAATCTCGTGTTCCTGCTGGTTCTCCCCTTTGAACCCGGGCGGGATTAATCATCAGCTTAAACCGCTCCAAAATCTGCTTTTAATGCACCTCTGGCAGCTTCAGCAATAGAACCACAGGGATTAATCGAAATTATGCTGATTTTTATTCTCTCTGGGCAAACACTTCCAATTTTCCCCCCATTTACAGACCATGGACCAGCCTGGAAAGGTGGATTTGGTAATTTTTAGGGGGTTTAAAGTTACTGCAAAATAGCAAAATAGAAACTGCAACAACTCCAAAATTCAATGCTATTTGTTATTGAAAGCGAGGAGAATTTCAGCCATCCCCTCCCTTCTCTAGTTTGGAAGGGACATTTTGGGACTTCAATGTCCCAGGATTTAAATTTTTAATGCCAGGAGTCACACAAAACTGGCTGGGATGACAAACATGCCCAGCTTATTGTAGCCCCTGGTGTAATGATATTAATATTTATGAACATTTTAAATATCATTATTTATTTATCGATTATTTATGTAGTTTATCTTTGTTTTAGAAATGTATTTTATATTCTTAGAAAATGTTTTACATTTCTATTAATCAGCTTATTTGTTATGTATAATCTACCATTAACATTTTAATGTTGTTCTTTATGAACATTTTTAACATTTATAATTTAAAATGACATTAATTAATTGTTAATTAAACCAGGCTCATTGCCTTCTGATCTATCCCCTCTGACACACAAATATTACTTCAGAGAGAGCAAAAATAGACAGAATTACACAGTGCAGCAGAAGAATCAGAATAACCCAAGAATTCAAACCACTCATTTTAGGGTTTTTTTTTTCCCCAAAATCTTTATGAGGAGAAGCTTTTCTAGAGGTCTTATTACTGTTTAATCCTTGGGAGTAGCAGGGATTAAAACAGCTGGATCTGGACATCAGGGCAAGATTAGGTTTGATGTCATGAGCTCTGGTGAAATCTGGCTGAAGGGACCAAAGATCCCGAATAAAATCCCATAAAAGTGGCACTACATAACCCTAGGATCTGTATTTTGGAGAAACAAACGAGATTAAAAAAAAAAAATTCTATTTTAATTTAGTATTTTACCTCTAGAGGCTCTTCCTGGTGAAAAACCAAAGCAAGCCATGAGAATAAAACAGAAATAGATATTTTTTCCCCCCTTCCAAACTGGTTTTCCTTACAACCCTCCCAGTTTATTTTCTGAAGTTTGGGGGATTTTTTGGCAGATGGATCCTTTGTGAGGGAGAAGGAAACCTGAGAGTTTTTAGCCTGAGGCCCCACATTAATTCTTCCCCTTCTGAGAGATGTTGGCCTCCAGCTTTTGGCCAGGGAAAAAAGCAGGATAAAGCCCACGTGTCCTGGTGGAATATATGGCTGGGGATGTGGGAAACAGAGCCCACGGAACTTAAAAAGAGCCTGGAAAGAGCCGGAAAAGGGTCTAGAAAGAGCCTGAAAAGGGTCTAGAAAGAGCCAGAAAAGAGCCAGAAAAGAGCCAGAAAAGGGCCAGAAAAGGGCCAGAAAAGGGCCGGAAAAGAGCCGGAAAAGAGCCAGAAAAGAGCCAGAAAAGAGCCAGAAAAGAGCCAGAAAAGGGCCGGAAAAGGGCCGGAAAAGGGCCACAAAAGAGCCTCGAAAGAGCCTAAAAAGAGCCTAAGGGGAGACTAAAAGGAGCCTGACAAGAGCCTTAAAAGAGACTGAAAAGAGCCTTAAAAGAGCCTAAATGGATGCTAAACCGAGCCTAAACCAAGCCTTAACCAAGCCTGAAAAGAACCTAAAGAGATCCTAAAAAGAGCCTGAAAAGACCCTGGAAAGAGCCCAAAATGAGCCTGAAAACAGCCTAAAAAGAGCTAGAAAAGATCCCGAAAAGAGCCAGAAAAGGGCCTAAAATGGGCCTAAAAAGGGCCTAAAATGAGTCTAAAAGGAGCCTGAAAGGAACCCCAAAAGGGCCTGACAAGGGCCTAGAAAGGGCCTGAAAAGAGGTTAAAAAGAGCTGAAAAAGAGCCACAAAAGAGCCTCAAAAGAGCCTAAAATGAGCCTAAAAGGAGACTGAAAAGAGCTGAAAAAGAGCCTGAAAAGAGCCTAAATGGATCCTAAACCAAGCCTGAAAAGAATGTAAAGAAATCCTAAAAAGAGCCCAAAAAGAGCCTTGAAAGGGCCTGAAAACAGCCTAAAAAAGGGCCTGAAAACAGCCTAAACAGAGCTAGAAAAGAGCCCAAAAAGAGCCAGAAAAGGGCCCAAAAAGAGCCAGAAAATGGCCTAAAAATAGCCTGAAAAAGAGTTTTAAAAAGAGCCACAAAAGAGCCCCGAAAGAGCCACAAAAGAGCCACAAAAAAAGCCTAAAATGAGCCTAAAAGGAGCCTGAAAAGAGCCTAAATGGATCCTAAACTGAGCCTAAATCAAGCCTGAAAAGAATGTAAAGAGATCCTGAAAAGAGCCTGAAAAGAGCCTAAATGGATCCTAAACTGAGCCTAAATCAAGCCTGAAAAGAAAGTAAAGAGATCCTAAAAAGAGCCTGAAAAGAGCCTTGAAAGAACCTGGAAAGAGCCTGAAAAGAGCTTAAAAAGAGCCAGTAAAGAGATCCTAAAAAGAGCCTAAAAACAGCCAGAAAAGAGCCCAAAAAGAGCCAGAAAAGGGCCTAAAGAGGGCTTGAAAAGAGCCTGAATTGACCCTAAAAGGAGCCTGGAAAGAGCCTGCAAGGATTTCTTTCAGGCTTCAAAGCTGCCTCCAGCCTCATCCCAAGGTAAAATAAAAACATTAAAAAATTGGAATAATCCCTCAGCACACGGGAATGAGGTGCAGAAACGAAGGGAACGAAGACACGGAGCGCTCCGGAGCCTCCGTCCGTCCCACAGGGCTCGCCGGGAGGGCAGTGGGGTGGAGCACCCAGAAGAACCTAAAGATCCCTGGAACGCTGTCCAGCTCCATTTCGGCAGCAGTCTGGATATTTCCGGAAGGTGCTTTTCCAAGGAAAGGGGGATAACAGGGCTCCCGACCCCCTCAGAGGGGGTTGGGATTGTTTTGGGACACAGCAAAATCAGCTCCGAGCTGATGGGAAGGACGAGGTTCTGAGGGAAGTGTTGGGCTCCCAACAGACACAGATCCTATAAGAAATCCTATAAGAAATCCTGTAAGAAATCCTATAAGAAACCTAAAAGAGCGATTAAATAAATATTTAATTATTCTTGCTTTAACAGGTTGCCCAGAGCAGCTGGGGCTGCCTCATCCCGGGAATTGTTGGGAGCAACCTGGGATCAGCCGGGAAGGTGAATCTTCAAATAGGACGATCCGACGCCATTCCCAGGTCAGCTTTCATTCCCAAATGGATTTGGAGGCTCTTGGAAAATCTCTTTCCTCCAGAGGTTTTGTGTTTTCCCTGTTTTTTTGGATGCCCAGGATATTTATGGATGTTGGATCTCCCCACTGCTCCATACTGAGCTGGTAAATGAGAAATTGGGGTTAAAACCAACCCAAAAAGGGGGGGGGGGAGGTAAGGG
>VYZQ01066563.1:0-33409 GCA_013400655.1 Mystacornis crossleyi
AATGGATAAGGCTGGAAGGGACCGCACTGGGTCCCCAAATGGGGTATTGCCATTCTATTCATAAGCCATATGTACAAGAAAAGAAAGGAGTGATTTTTTGTCAGAGTCAGAAGAGTTATGTCACATAATGGGTCGCCCAAGCAGAGGCAATTTATAAGTAGTGGAGTTGCTTTAAAGTATCCATTAGTGACCTACATCCTTTCTCACTCAATTGTACTATTCACTATAATTCACAAATGATTTTTCCCCAGCAACATTAGGATTTAAAGACTAACGCTTCTATTCAAAGCAAAATAACATGTATGTGATACATGTTATTAAAAAGTTTAAATCAAAACAGAATGGTTCATTTTATTTTAAAGTGTATGACTTGAAGAAATCTTATTCTACAGGGCGATTTTATTTTATTTTTTGTCTCATGCAGAATGTATATATTTTGGAAATGTCCACAGTTCCAACCAAATACAGACATCCCAGGGTCAGGCTCTCTTGTCCCAGAGCTGCTTTGTACTCTGCTCACCATGGGATGGGAGTAGAGTGTGCCTGGCCCAGCAACAATCTGTGAGGCTTATGTAATGCCTGCTTAAATGTAAACAATGTTTCCTTCTAAACCCTTTTTTAATCTGTGTTTGACAAGACTGAGCAATAAAAATTCTGGCTCGACCTGTCCAGACTTACAGATATATTCTTGATGCTGAGCACAGAGGATTTCTAGGAATTAACTTCCTCCTGTGTCCTTTATTAAAGCAAATTCCTATAAAACCAGCTCAGCTGACAAGTGCAAAGTGAGTGTTAAGACTAATACTGACCAAAAAATCCAATGATTATTTTTTTTTGTATTCTCCAGCTCTTTTGAATGAAGATTTTGACAGTGTTTTTCAGATGGAAAGATCTTTCCTTGTTCATTTAAAGATCTTTGCGTGACTCAAAAGGCAAGTGAATTTCAGGATTTTAGATATCAGCAGTCACCACTATAGGTCCTATTAAAACAACATAAAAAACAATGGAACACAACATAGCTGAATTAACAGTTCAGTGAAATTATTGTTTCCTTGTGAGAATTAATAGAAACTTACTCATAGAATCAGTTATTTCCTGGAAGTAGGATTGTTCAAAAAATATTTGCCTGAAATGTTTCAGCCATCACTGAAAACACAGAGTGCTAGTTTTTCAGAAGGGACTATGAGCTTGAACTAAGCAAGCTACCTAGGAAGGACCTAGGAAGAGAACAAAGACTTAGGTTCTAGATTTTGCTGAGTTTAAATCCTTTAGATCAGTGATTTCCAATCTCTTTCAAGTTAAGGAGAGCTACTAATACTCAACACTTCTCAGGGAACTTCAAGGTATTGGCAGCAGTCTCCTGGACTTGAAACTGAAGTTCTGTTGTTCTGTTTTCCATGGCCTCCTGCCTGTCACCCTGCAGCAACCCAGTAAGCCTTGGTAGCCATCACAGGAGCGGCAGAGAGGAGGGAGCTGTTGGTTTTCTGTCAAGCTAGCCAAAATGACATCTGCCTCTGCAAGGATTCACAAAAGAACAAAGCATGCAGCTAAACAAAAAAGCATTCTCATAGATGTATGAGAGGATAATGTATGCTGGCTGAGACTGAAGTCATGATAAACTGAAAAAACATTTTCTGAAAAATTTGCTCACATTAATCCATCCACATCTGGTCCTCAGTGAGAGTAGCACAATATTTAATTTATTTTTTAAAAATTAGTTTAATTACAAAAAAATTTATATGGGTCTATCTGCAGCAGTGAATGCATGGGAAAATGATGGGCACTTTTGAAAGCAATGAAGAGGAAACTGGGCTTGCAGGATTTTCCTGTTAGTCACATATAAGTTTTTACCAATCCTATGATGTTCCCAGGTGTTTGGCTGAGTTATTTGCTTGGCCATACAGATGCCAAACACATGTCAAGTGACCTGATTATTCTTCTTCAAGGAATCCTGCCTGCAGAACCACAGCCACAGCTCCTCATGCCTTGTTGCTGCTGCGTGGGATTACAGACAGCTCTTTATTACCCACTCACGTCATGATGGGCTAATTGTAAAAACGCAGCCAGTGTATTGTGTAGCGCATGTGGATCCAGCTCAACACTCCTTTGTTCTGTGCTCACTGCCAGAGTTGTTGTCCCAGCTCTTGGGTAGTCAGTGTTGCATACAAATACCTTGCTTTTTGCCACTAACTCTGCAGCTGAATTGCTAAATATGAGTGCTAAAACCTCAGTTTGCTACAAGTCAGTGGGGTTTTGTTACCGCTTCTAATGGGTTCAGGTTCGTGTGCACTCCTGGATGCTTCTTCCCTATGGGGCCATTGCTGCTGTTAGTCAGATCTTGTTTTCTGGAATTATCAGTTTTTGTATTTTCTGTTATTACCACCTTAAGCATCATTTCTCTCTTTCAGAGAGCTGCAGCTTGGTCATTGAGACTTCAGAGCCTTAGAGAGAACAAGAATGAATTTTTACCAACTGCAGAGCAGCTGAGGGGCTTGGCAGGGAATATATGGTCACAGGGAATGGGAACAGACTTGATTTATTAATGCACAGTGTGCTTTGTCCATGGCCTGGTAGCCTTTAACAGAATCTCTGAAGTCACAGACAATCCCTGGAGTAAGATATTTTTCAAAAAGGTGCAGTTTACTTTCAGTAAAGCTACAAAAGGGCTGCTGTAGGGCCTCTGAGTCCTTCTTTCCCAGTGACAGTACTGGTGCTGTCCAGTAAAAGTGTGCAAGTAGCACACTTAAAATTCAAGTCAACCGAGCCTTTTGGGCTTCAAATAAAGCACGTGCTTTATATATATAAAGCTGCAGCAATCCTCTGTGGATACCAACCCCTCCCCAGGAAGATGCCCAAGGCCCAGGGAGAGGGCTGCCTTGCTGTCCCCTCACCCTCCCCAGCTCTTTGACTGTGGAATTGTATTAAAGGGTCAGAATTGTACAGTGTTGCTTTAAGACAGAGAAGAATTGATGAGACTGATTGAGAAAACATGAGCCGGACCCCTTGTTTATTTTGCACCAGACTTGAGCGAGGACTATCAACTGAATGATGTCTGGACTGAAGCAAGGTCTCACAGCCCAAGGTTATTTCACTTGCCCTCTGTACCAGTCAATGGTCACACTCCCTTCACTATGAAAAACAAGCCTTGTTGGAAATCTAGTTCATTAAGAAGAAAATGAGAGGTGCAATGACCCTCTGATGAGAAAACTTTTATTGCCACTTCAGAATGTGGAGCAGAACCAAAGTGTTTGTTCTACTTTTTTTGTCAACTATAAATCCTGAGTCGAAGTAACTGAGGTACTCATTAAGCCCCATTTAGATATTAATTTACATACCACTCAGGGTGAACTGAAGGAGAACATGGGGCATGTAAATCATGCACAACATATGTCGCCAAACCCCACTTATAACATGCGACTGTTCAAAAAACATTATTCTGGCCTGTCCCATTCCCTTGGGACAAGCCAGAATCTATGGTGTAAAAGAGGAGAGCTGAACAAGTTACAGGGAGAAAACACCTCTGGAAGAGTAAAACATCTCTGCCTGCTTGGGATCTCTCAACGGACTGTGTCTCTCTTCCACCCCTGAAGGGGTTTATTTAGGTGAGTTTTTGTCTCCAACTCTGTTTGTGTAGATCCACAAATATGCACTTGTGCATATGTATATATAGTGCTAAAAAATCTCCCTTGCTATACTTGCTGTTGTGCCACATGTTAACACTTTAATTAGTACATGTATCACCAACAATCCTGAACCTGCTTTCCTGCTGCTTCAATAAACCACACTATTCATGAATCTGGATCACGCAAATCCATACTGAATGTGATCATACCTATAGTACTAAATTGGTAAATAGGATTATTTGTGCGTCTATGCTCATGCAAATTCTTCTTTTGAGCTCAACCAGACTTACAGCGCTAAACTGGCTATAATCAGAAATTTAGCCCAGCCACACACAGCTCTTCTAATGTCTGAAGACCAGCTGGAACACAAGGAGTTTTATGTTCTGCTAAATTCCTATACCCTTAATGCAAAAGGAGGAAGACAGCCTTGGGTGTGAAGTTCTGTCTTGCTGCCCTGGGAAATTCCCATGGTCCTGGCCCCTGGGAAGCTGCTAACCCTTATTGTGTCCTGCCATGTGTAGGGCACGAGGAAAAAAAAGCCTTCCAAAATGCAGTGGTCCATCACTGGTCTGTGTCCAGCATCTCCACACCAGCTTTCTATCAGCTGAGGTATGGCAAGACCCATATGAAGCTTGATGACATCAAGCAAAGCACATTGAAAGGAGAAGAGGACTTCACAGATTCACACATTTTTAACCTTGTTGTAAATGGCTGTAGCACTCTATGAATGCCAAAGAAAATGGATGTTAGTCAGGGGAAAAAAATATTTAGCATTCTTTGTTTTTACTATCAAATCGCAAGGAGAAAACCCCAAGCATTCCACAGACTTACTTTATCAAAGCTCAGATAGAAATAAACCTCCATGAGAAAATCTCACAAAATTTCAAAAAGATTCCATTTGAGGCATTAAAAATCTGAAAACCTACCAGGACCTGCAGTGCACATTTTATTTTTATGGTCTATCTCTGAAGTGGTGTTCCACAGCACACCAGTAAGGCCAGGGTTTGACATCAGTGCAAAAGATTAAAAGGAGACTGATTCCTGTCCCTGGCTCCACAAGACTTATATTTTACAGAGTGACAATTTACCATTTGCGAAACCACAGAGGATCTCACTGTGGCTTCTCATATGGAATCAGCTCAGAGAAATGTGATGTAGGGGAACATCCTTCTCATTCAACTCCTCATGGCAGTTCAAGGAAGATAGATCTGATCCATCCTACAGGTGCCAAACTCTTGTGGTGACCAGCAGGGATCACGGTATGGCCCTGCTCTCAAATCCTTCTTCATTAGGAAGTGGAGAGGTTCGCTAATAGACAATGCTGTCCTGCCATTTCCTGTTTGGAACCTTGCAAGAAGGCATAACCCAGCAGGCAATGCTTTCCTCCCTGGATCCCCCGAACCAACGGCCACTTCAGGTAAGGGAGAACACTTCTGCTAATTGCAGTGAGTGCTGAATCACAGAGAAGTGTTCTCAGGCACTAGGACTTCAACTCTTTTGGCTAGGGCTGAAACTGGGAAAGGGAAGCAGAACACCAACCTTTTAAGTGACTTGTTCTCTCCCAACCAAAGTGCAGAACCAGGCAGCAGACTTATACTGTTACTGCCAACAGATCAATGAACTGGGAAGGAACAACTTAAATCTTTTTAACCACATAGGACTGTCCTGGGTTTCATTGTATTCNGGACTAAAACGTAATTTGGTAAACTCATAGCTTAATCCTCACTTTACTGCAAAACCAGTCTGTCAGCAACAGTTGTGGAGTACTTTTACTTTTGTCATGAAACAGCAGTTGTATTTTTTGGCATTTATCCAAAAGGTATTGCTGTGCTCTACCCCCTCTTCAAGAACTAAGTCTTCGTTTTAAAAAAAAAAAAAATCTGACTGTGCCTGTGGTAATAAATGATGTTTCCTACATCATTAGCATCTCCTTCTAGCGGATTGCCTCAGCTATGGTGTAACAGCTCAGACCAAGAGAGGCAACAGTAGTATAGCACTCAAACAGATTAAGTGTCATAGATTTCTTCTTCATTCTCTTGTATTTATTAATGACTGTGGATTTTTTCCGTATTAATCCCAAATCTGTCCACATTTTCCATTAAAAAAAAAAAATCAGCATCAGAAAAAGAGCCTGAAAGACATAGGTAAATAATCAGCCTCATTAAATATGTAAAAAAATATAAAGGGAAAGGAGGCAAGCTGGATATAAAATTGTGTGCTGGACCATGTTATTTTAGAAGTTCCAAGAGAGCAAAAGCTGTTAATTTTGCAGCAAATTTCAGTGAATCTAAATAGTAAATAAGCTGTAGATAACACTAATTAGGAAGATGCTTCAAATGCTACTGCTGCAGCTGCCAAAACACTTTCTATAGCTCTATTCTGATTTATCAAGAATTTGGAAGAAATAACATCATTTCAACAGGCTGACTTACGTGTTTATATGGCTATATTTAAGCAGATACTGTCAAGCTTCATTCCTACAAAGCTTCAAGAATACTACAGACTTCTGAATGAAAAAGTGGAGCACCTAATGAAAGTCACAATCACAGCAGAATATAAAGACATTTTAATTAAAATATTCTTAGTCAACAAAAAAACACTGAGATAAGAGCACACAAACGTATTTTTGTAATCCTTGGCCTAAAAAAGTATCTGGCAGGTTTAAGTATTCTGAGTCCATACAAAGCAGAAAAATCATTGGAAACATCCAGCTACATAACTACAGCCAGTTGTATACTTCATGCAACCAGAAGTTAAATCACATTTCTTTCTGCCTCAAGAGTATTTCAGCAGCTACAATGAGGTCCTACTTCTTTTGTGCATAAGATTTGAAGGTTTTATAACTGTATTTTTTAATAACAAATTATGTTTTTCAAAGTTGAAAGGGATAAAGTATTTTCAAAAAATGAATGCATTATCAAAAGTGTTACATTACTGGCATTAATCTGTCACTGTAACTTCTTTCATTAAACTGTTACTTGTATCAAAGCACATTGGAATAACTCAGTGCCCTCTGCCATTTACTGCATAGATTCCTGCCACAGTCTACGGAGAACGCTCTCACCCTAAAAGGCTCCAGGATTTTGCAGCAAGCCCATCTTTTCCCAGACAGTTACCCCTAGATGTTTCAAAATCTATGGACTGACGTTGTGTAGCTCCTGATTAGCTCTGGCAAGGATAAATGTTATTTTTTTCCCCACATCTTACAAAAAGATTGGGTTTTGACTAATATTAGACCTATTGTAACACAGAAAGATCCAAGCCAATCACAGTGACGGTTTTATTACACTGATACTTGGTTTGAATGTTTTGTTCATTTGTTGTGAAATTGCTGTGTCCACTAAGTGATTATCTACAGAGTTTGGGAAAAGAAGTGTTGGGGGTTGAGGAGGTTTTCTTTTTGTGTGTGTATGTGTTCTTTTCTTCTCCTGTCAAAGGAATTTTTCCCCATGTTAAGGAATGATTGCTGAGTACTTCAGAAAAACAAAGGACCTAGCCAGCCACAAGGGAGGGGCCCAATTGTCCCTTTTTTTGGTCTTGGTGGCGTCTTCTCAGGTGGGGGAGCAGAGACATCTCGAGATTTAGAACTGGAAAAAAGAGGTGGGGTAGAGTGCTTGGGACTCATTGCTCTCCTGGCGTTTGGAGCGAGCGGAGACTGCAGCCGTAGTGGGGAAAACTCATCTCACTACGAGGCCGTGTTTTCTGCTGTTTGTNCGGGGTGGGAGGGGGACTCCTGCCTTCCTTAGTAGACACCTGTCCAAACCAGGACAAGAAGGGATGGGGAAACCTTCAAAGTGTTCCCCTGCTGCTTTTCATAGGCTCCTTGTTTAATTTTCCTCATTTACTCTAAGCAAAGAAAGTAATAGAAGGAAGCTTCTCAGAAAGTTCTTTATTACACTTTATTACACTTATTACACTAATAAGATATGATTAATGAAAATATGTAAGTTATTATTATGAGATATCTAACCAAAGGCAGAAAGCAGGAAATGGAACTTTCCAGGCTCCACTTTGAAGATTTTTTCCTTATATTGTACAAAACAAAGGAGATCTAACAGATCTCCTAACAGATGTTCATCCTAACAGAAGCAAAAATACCCTCTTGACTATAGCAACCTCATTGTGCTGTGTTTTCAGGAGAGCTTGTCAGCAGCTGTCTGATCAACTCTGATCTTGATTCCCACTGTAAACATCAAAGATGCTTTTTGGGGTTTACCATAAAAAATGCATCAGACTTCAACAGGAGCTCTTCTGGGTTGTTGTTTTCTGGGGATAACAAACTGCAGAAGTCCTGTGTGCAGAAGCACCAGAAGATATCCAAACAGTTTCTGCAGCTTCTGCTTTCCTTGCTCCAACAACCTTTGGTTAATCCTCTTGTTTCTCCTACCAAAGTTGCACCATTTAGTCTTTTATACAGGAAAATTTATCTCAAAATCTGTATAGTGGCTTGAGTGCCAAACTTGAAATACTTAATATTAGACACATAAACATCTGTCCAGCATAAACATCTCACCTTTTACATACAGCAGACCAGATCTTCAACAGACCGTAACAATACAATGGCTCTATGTATTTTGTGTCAGATTCTGTACTTGATTACATTGGTAATGTTCAGAGCGTTAACCTACCAACACAATGGAGTGGGATTTGTACTGATGAGAACAGAACACAAACCCACATTTTTAGAATTTCTGAAAGCATCACAGCTTCCTTGAGTATCTCTATAGCAAAGAATGATCTTAATGCTATGCTTGATTTAGGCAATACTGACAGTCCCTACAGCTGACATTAATTCATTTCTCAGAGGAGACAATTAGAAATCCACTTTAGCCACAGTAGAATTGTATCTCTGTTGAAAGGTCTATCTGCAAAAAAATTGTCAAGGCTGTGACATGCCATCTCTGCAGTCACCATGAAGAAAGAAAGACCCATGACCTATGTACAGGCCTGTTAGAACTCCACGTATCTTAGTATCATCAGGCTGTTCTCAAAGTAATAGGAAAGCTCTCAGCATCAAAAAATATCAAAAGCTTTCTTAAAACATTAATGGTATGTGTACGCCAAAGACCTGCTCCAAATCTGTCAAAGGTCAGTAAAAAAGGAATTTATGAAGAGATTACCTTTTTCTTTTAACGAACACTTTCATGTAATCCATTTATTATTGTGATTTAACTGTCACTTGGTTTAAAGAATCACATCCTGTGTTAAACAAATGAAGTATCTGCTTACTATATTATATATTTTTATGCAAATTTGTTGAAAAAGTAGAGGCTGGCACTTGGATTGTATCTGGTGAGTTGTGACAGTGGCATACAAACATAACTGCATTTTACATGTGAAATGCTTTGGCCAAGTTTCTTTGTATTTTTATAAAACATTTAATAAATAAGATCCATAAATAAATGGTATAGATTTTAGGAACTAGTGAGCATAAAGACCTTTAAAATAGGCAACATTCATACATAAAGTGGACAGGCTAGACCGTGCTGGTTTGCACGGATTAAAAATCAGTGCACCTTTTCTGGTTGTCCTGAATCAGTGTGCTTGGGATCACTCAAAAAAATCACCTGAAAAGGTATGAGCAAAAGTCAGATTTAATATTAAACTACAAAGCACTAGAGATTCATTGGCAAGATTTACTCTTTTTACAAAGGGCAACTAAGGCAGAACAGGGAAAGCAAGCAACAATAAAACCAAACAAAGTCCAGGCAATCAAAACAGAAAGGAATTGAAACTACCTAGGGGTGCGTGTGTCTGTGTGCAAAGACAGTGTAAAGAAGGATGAAAAGGAATGTGGCCTAAAGGTTAAAAGCACTTAAACCTAACAATACTTTAACTTAATTTATACTTTAATTTATATCTTAACCTTAACAATCTAACAAAGAAATTACATTTAACAGCATTTAGCCTAAATAATAACTATAACTCAACTTCCAGATTTTCTACAGCATATGCACAAAGAGTATGCACGCAGACGGAATGGGTCAGCGCAAGATAAGGTACCTGTGGAAAAATCTTCCTCAGAAGTCAGTGAAAATACTAACTTTGGATGCTTTTGCATCTCCTGATGGGCTAAGGATCGAGCCTTGAGAAGTGAGGGTATCAGCCCAGGACATGTCATGGTGTGGCGATGATGGATTGCCGTGGATGGCTGTGAGCCAAGTTCACTGCTAAACCCTGAAGTACTGGGGTTTGCTCTCCCAGGTACTCACCAGGATATTCTCCAGTGTGCCTGCTGGAAATATTGCTGGCATAACCACCCAGCCTGGAAGGCTACCCACTCACCATGCCATCCTGAGCTGAAAACATTATGATGACTTTCATAAGAATAGACAGTTAGCACAGGATTCTAGGTGTCACTGCTGGAACAAGTCCCAGAGAGACTTTTATAGCAATGACTAATTTCCAGGTACCAATAATTACACTTTGTATATGCATACCATTCCTGTAGGGCAGTAAACAAAACTAAGCCTATGTAGCCAGTTATCAGGCAAAATGCTAAGGGAAGAAAGGAATCTTTGTCTATACCCTTCACGGTATTTTTCCTACGTCTTTTAATAATTTTAGTGTTTGGAGTGCCAAATTACTGTTGAAACTCATAGAATTGCATTGTATGAAGTTACTGTTGTTACATTCATTATTTCTGCTTATCAGAAAGAACAACTTTAATCTCAAAATATATNAACAATACTTTAACTTAATTTATACTTTAATTTATATCTTAACCTTAACAATCTAATAGAGAAATAACATTTAACAGCATTTAGCCTAAATAATAACTATAACTCAACTTCCAGATTTTCTACAGCATATGCACAAAGAGTATGCACGCAGACGGAATGGGTCAGCGCAAGATAAGGTACCTGTGGAAAAATCTTCCTCAGAAGTCAGTGAAAATACTAACTTTGGATGCTTTTGCATCTCCTGATGGGCTAAGGATCGAGCCTTGAGAAGTGAGGGTATCAGCCCAGGACATGTCATGGTGTGGCGATGATGGATTGCCGTGGATGGCTGTGAGCCAAGTTCACTGCTAAACCCTGAAGTACTGGGGTTTGCTCTCCCAGGTACTCACCAGGATATTCTCCAGTGTGCCTGCTGGAAATATTGCTGGCATAACCACCCAGCCTGGAAGGCTACCCACTCACCATGCCATCCTGAGCTGAAAACATTATGATGACTTTCATAAGAATAGACAGTTAGCACAGGATTCTAGGTGTCACTGCTGGAACAAGTCCCAGAGAGACTTTTATAGCAATGACTAATTTCCAGGTACCAATAATTACACTTTGTATATGCATACCATTCCTGTAGGGCAGTAAACAAAACTAAGCCTATGTAGCCAGTTATCAGGCAAAATGCTAAGGGAAGAAAGGAATCTTTGTCTATACCCTTCACGGTATTTTTCCTACGTCTTTTAATAATTTTAGTGTTTGGAGTGCCAAATTACTGTTGAAACTCATAGAATTGCATTGTATGAAGTTACTGTTGTTACATTCATTATTTCTGCTTATCAGAAAGAACAACTTTAATCTCAAAATATATACTGAGTGTTGAGGAAAAATCTAGGGCACAAGAATGTTCAGAATAACTTTAAGCTACAAGGCAATGACAGTTTCTTCTCCATCTATAAAAGAGGAATTCTTTTCATGTATCCAAGCTGATACCCTACTTTTCCCTTTAAAATTCAACAGCTTTTTCTTATAAAAAAGAATAAACCTCTCAAATCCTTTTCTAAAATATTAACTAGCAAGTGGATTGTCTTAAGGTTCTCTGAATTATCTCTTGGGAGATGCCATGACCTCCTAAGTTACATGGCTGCCAAATATTTTTGCTAAGTGAAAGGAGAACTGGCATGCACAGTCAGGTGTGGCATTTCGTCAAAATTTATCATAGCCACGGTAAATATTATCACTTTGGTCAATCCAGTATACTGCAATTTAAATATTTTAAACTTTCAAAATATTAAAGATATATAACTTTTAAAGAAGTTGAATTTTTATTTATTTCCCTAAACTGTTTAAAAATCCATTCTGTAAACTCTTCTACATCTTTCATCTCTTTATGACTTTTATAGTAGAGTCATGACTCTATCACGTCTCTTCTAAACAAAATTACTACCATAGATTGTATGAACAAGGATCCTAATTCTGCTGTATTCTTTTAAAAATCTTTTAAAAATAATTATTTTTCTTCATCTTCCAGCCCATCATCCTGTAACACAAGAGATAAAATGTCCTCAATTACTATGATTTCAGATTTATATTCTGAAGTCAAATCTAATCTAACTAATCTAAACACTTCCTTTCAGTGTAAAAATTATGATGCTTATTTATGAATATGTTACTGTTTTAACCTGGGCAAATGAGGAACAGCACCAATTCATCCTTCATCTCTCCTTATTCCTTATGCATGGAATTCACTGTTGATTTCAAATATGAACCTACTGGTATGAACTGAGTGTAACCCTATACTGGAATAAAAAGATGCTATTCAGTTTGCCAAAATTCAAATTTTTTTTTTTTATATTAAGGGATCCATTTTCTCTTTTTTCTTAATTCTGGTGATTTTTAGCTTTAATAGTCCTTTGAGTTTGTCTTGCAAGTCCTATCAAATTCTTAAAAAGACAGAATTAGCACATTTCAAGGATTAAGTTTGAATTTAAATATTTAGCACTTTGCATAAAAGTGACCCAGTTTCAAAAGTATTATCTGGAAAATTCCACATATGGCTGCAAAGCTGGCATTGCTTTCTATGTGTGATTACTTATACCATGAACAGTTTCCAATCTAATTCAAGACAACCTATGGGAAATACTAGAAATATGTTTCTCCACATGCATCTTTTAGAAACTAGTTTAAGGTATTTCAGAAATGTGCAGTCATACAGGAAACAGACTTTAAAATTTGTATTGATCCTGGGGACTAGACATCTCCATTTTGAATACGATACATGGCTATCACTTTCATCATTGTGTTAGTGATTAACCAGGAAGACTCCCATTCCAAAAAAACATCTTTGATGGTAGCCTAGCAGAAACTAATAAAAACAGTTTTCGCTTTGAGTAGCTAGGTTTGAGATGGAAAAGTTCTGAAATGACAGGAAATATAAATCATTGCTCTGGTCTTTAAAAATGAAGTTACTGAAGAACATTATGACACTGGAGTTTTAGGAAAGTATTTATTACATTTATCACAGTGGATTTTGACAAGCACTACCACCAGGATTTTCAAAGGGACTTGTCTGGGCAATGGCTGGAGCCTCATCACAGAAGATGCAACTCGATGCTATTCAGAGTGACCTGGAAGAGCTTGAGAAGTGCAACCATTTGAACTTCATGAGAGCCAATAAGAACAAGTGCAAGGTGCAGCACCTGGGTTGGGGCAACCCCTGGTATCAGCACAGGCTGGGAATGAACAGATCAGAGCAGCCCTGCCCAGAAGGACTTGGGGGTGCTGGTGGGTGAGAGGCTGGACACGACCCAGCCATGAGCACTCACAGCCCAGAAAGCCAAAGGTGTCCTGGGCTGCATCCAAAGCAGCGTGGTCAGCAGGGCCAGGGAGGGGATTCTGCCCCTCTGTTCTGCTGTGGTGAGATGTTGGGGCTTCCCCCCACCCTTCCCCTGGGAAGAATGGGCCCTGGGATGGGAGCATGCCCTCGGACAGGGTAGGGGGTTTCCCCCTGCTCCCTAGTCACGTGTACCCAAGTCCCATTCCCATTGGCCTTTTCATGTTCCCCCGCCCTGAAAACTCTCTGGTTTTCCCATGTGTCTTAAGTCTGGCCCAGGCTCCCCAGCCATGCGGCTGGGAGAAATAAAAGATCTCTGAACATCCACGCAAATATCGTTCCCTGATTCTTTCCACAGGCAAATCTGTCTTCTGGGAAGGTTGCTGGAACCCCACAGCAACAGTGAGACCCCACCTGCAGTGCTGCATCCAGCTCTGGGGTCCCAGCACAGGAAGGACGTGGACCTGTTGCAGTAGTTACAGAGCAGGGCTATGAGGAGGATCAGAAGGATGGAGCACATCTCCTATGAAGAAAAGCTGAGAGCTGGGGTTGTTCAGCCTGAAGAATAGAAAGTTCTGGGGAGACCTTATTGTCCTAGTACTTAGGGAGGACAGATTCAGACTAGATATAAGAAAGGATTCTTTTAGCATGAGTGTAGTGAAACACTGGAACAGGTTTCTCAGATAGGTGGAAGATACCCCCATCCCTGGGGCTTAATCAAGATCAGGCTGGACCAGGCTCTGAGCAACCTGATCTAATTGAAGATCTCCCTGCTCATTGAAGGGGGTTTGGACCAGCTGACCTTTAAAGGTCCCTCACAACTCAAATATTTTACTACTCTGTGAAGAGAGGAGACAGACAGTACTTCAGCTCCCCTAGAACAAACTTCGCTGTGCACAGGCCCATTGTGCAAACATGGATTCAAAGGCACCCGGTAACTGCTGGAAAGAGGAGCTGGGCTGCTGAAGTGGAAAACTCTGAGCTGGCCCACAGCAGCATGCACACAATGCACACTAGTCACCCCAGTGGGGTTCCTGGATAAAGCATGTTTGGTAAGTGACTTTATTTCCTTAATTAATACAAAATTGCCTGGAAAGGTGATAAGGTGATATAGTAAGTTATTAAAAGGACAGGTTGCCATATCTCAGCTACAGTTTTTCAGGGAGAGAAAAGGCACTAAATGCACGTGGGATAATTACAGACTATAAGGAGGGTACAAGGAAAACACAGAGTTGCTCCTCATGGGCACCACAGAAAAGGATTGGGTTGACTTCTGGACAGGGTACTTCAGAGCATTTCAGGATGAGGATGAGCCTGCTGCACTTCACACTGCAAGGGCCTTGTAAGGTTATAGACAAGAAAGCAAGAGCTGAGAATTCATATGTATTGAATTTCTGATCATATGTTTTGATCTGTTAGAAACATATCATTAATCTCTAATAATAATTTTATTATTGGTATTCCATAGAACATTTATTCCCCTGTCCAATACCAGCAGCTTTGTAAGTGTTGATAAATGTTTGCACTTAACTTTGGATAGGTATGACTTATAAAATACTAGAGACAGATCTAAAACCTGGGGACCTACACGTCATAGAATCATATATACCTTGGGCAAGACTAGAGAGTTTCTCAAAAGGGAGAAATCACATTATTTTTCTATCTGATTGAAATCTACATCTTCTGCAGAAAGTGCTGTCATTTGGAAATGCATTCCTGTTGATGTACTCTAGAAGCAGAGAGAAAAATCAAAGCCACAAAGAAAAAGCTCAGATGAAAATCAAACTGAAGATTTATATCCACAAAGGGGCTAAGAAAGAATGTCCAAAATTACAATTTGACAGAAATGTATTTTTCAGAGAAATCTTTGAAATGTTCATGGAATTTCATTAAAAGGAAGGATCTTATCTTACCAAAATGGTATAATATTACTCAGTACAAACTGCTGAGCTTTGTAAATGGCAAAAGAAGAGATAAAAATGTGGAAAACCTCTCAGGTAATAAATCACATTCTTGAGCCAACACAGGTACTATGTTTGTCCACTTGGACTAGTGAGATTCCTTAGTAAAGCACTAGACTACGAGTATTTATCTCAGCAAATAGTACTGCACTATACCATATCTATTACTGTTTGCACAGGAATAAAGGGGTTATATTGTCACTAGGATGATTGGTCTTTAATGTACAGCTTCATATGTAGCACTAATTCCACATCAAAAGACATATCAACTGTTAGATGAATTGCTATGTTTGTTCAGCCCTTGGGAAAAAACCTCCATAGAACAGGGAATATGTGGAATGCTGGCCTTCTGCATGTACTTGTATTTTTTTCTTACTCGCTGTATTTGGACTGGAGGACTCCTCATCCCTCCAGTTTCCTGGGATACAAGAATCAAATTTGGACCACAAAAACAAATTCAATAATTAGCTTTGTTTTCTTAAACAGCAGTGTAGGTTGAAAAGACAAACATTTCTAGCAGAAATAGGACATCATAGGTAACACTAGGTCTTCTCTTGGTTTCATGGAGGTCTGTTGAATGTTGATAGTCTTGTTTGGGGCTGGGCATAACTCTGCACATTCCTGGTGTCCTAACACCAGCTAGCGTGTCTTAGTGTCATTGATCTAAGTAAAAATCAACTTATAAAGAATGTCTTAATCGCAAGAATGTCTTAAGAAAATATTTTAGCCAGGCCTAGTGAGAAGTCTTTTTCTACACAGCAACAATATTTAGACTTATCTATCAGACAGCTTCCTGTGATGCTGTCTTGGTTTTTGTCATTTTTTCTTTAATACGTTGTCTGTATTCTTCACACATATATTTGGAGCTCTGTTGCCTATTAGTGTATTCTAGCTAGTTTCCCCAGTACTTTTCCATGCCCTTTCCCTAGGCAGGAAGACAAAACAAATTCCAGAGCTCCAAGCCCCAGGGAGTACAAGGCCCCTATCCTATCTTGGCTCTTCCTGGGAACCAAGGTTGAAAACAAGGTCTTTGAAACAGATTTTCATAAACAAATACTCCCAGTACCGAGGGGGGCAAGACTTAGAAGGAACTTGACCCAGGGGGGAATTGCCTCACCACTTGTGCTCCTAATTAGTGCTTTTTGTCAGTTATGCTAATTTGCTAAACCTATACAACCTGTGTTCACCCTGTGTGGTTAAGCTTTTGTGGACATCTTTCCGTAACTGCCCCTGAAGGCCTTCAATAAAGATCCACTTTTATATTACCTCCTAAATTTATCTCAGGTTTCATTTCTAGGTTGAAAAAGGCAACACCTGGATAAGGTATTGCTGAGCCATCCTCTTC
Organism: Mystacornis crossleyi; assembly: GCA_013400655.1. Classification (NCBI taxonomy): domain Eukaryota; kingdom Metazoa; phylum Chordata; class Aves; order Passeriformes; family Timaliidae; genus Mystacornis; species Mystacornis crossleyi. The sequence continues at coordinate 16,434 of VYZQ01066563.1, forward strand.
ACACAACTTGCTTCAATATGCCATTTTGTTGCTTATTCAAAGTAAGCTTTCCCCACAGTCTTACACAATTATTATCAGTCTTCCAGTGTTGCAGGTATTGTGCAGTGATGCAAGTTTTCTTTACCAATTATTCTGATGTGAATACTTTACACTTGCATGTGCAGGGACAGGTCACTATTAAGGATTATGACAAATTAAAGACATTTTTGTGAACACAGTAAAGCTTCATGCAAAAAAAATGGTGTACATTGTTCACCTTGGGTCTGCTAAGTGCCATCATCACCCAGTGTCATTCTGTTTGCCTCTTACTTGGTGAACACGGGGAAAGCATAGAAAGATGGCTTAATGAATGTGTGACAATCTATAAGATAGTCATAGAATGAAGTTATGATATGATCTTTTATCTCTGGGGCACATAAATTGAGTGTCTAACTACAATACCTGATTTGTAGAGTGTTTAGTACCTGCACTTGTCTCCAGAAGACTTATGAAATCAAATTCTTCAAAGATATTCAATTAAAATAAGAAATCACAGCTGAGGGGAAAAACGTTACAGTTTCTATAAATTAACCACTGTGAACTAAACGTCATTCTCTAAAATATGTAACTTCATGGGTAGATTTTAACCTGTAGAATGAAAACCTGTATGTCCCCCATTTCAGAGTTTCTCAATTTGTTGCATTATTTCACTAACTTATTTTACTCTGAAGATGAAAAATTTGTGTACAAGTCACCTGTTTGTCTAAACCTCTTTATGTTTCAGAAGGAGATTAAAATAAAAAAATTGTAAATTATGAAGACAGGAAAGTTACACAATAGGGATTTTATTCTCATCCTAACTAGGTCTTGTTACTTTTCTATTTGCTTTGTGATGGCTGTTGACATCTGAGCAACAGAAAACAACTTGTCTGGGAAGTTTCTGATATAGGTGTACATGTACTCCATATCCTGGAATTGCCTGGGTTTGCCTGGTTTTGTCTGTTGTTTCTGATTTCCTCAGAGGAGGTTATAACCTCAGAATCAGAAATGAAAATTGCTAATAACTCTAACAACCTCAGAAATTACTAAGTAAGTTCATTTTAATGCCACTGAAGGGCACTTAGATGGTTTTGCATATAATTATAGAGGAAAAAAACCCTCCACCTCTTCTGCCACCATATTGAAAAGCAGAAATCTTTCTTCAAATTCCTTAGCTGCATGCTCAAGCTACCAGGTAAATCATTTGGGGGGTGTTTGAATACACAGCATTAAATTTGTTGCTAAAATTATAGCAGCCATGAAGTTCAAATGAAATCTGTTAATCCAGGTGGGGGAGAAGGTTTAAGCAGGAGAAAAAGGATTTGTCATGATTACAATAGAAATGTGAGGTTGCAAGGATCTGAAAGAGGTCATCTAGCCCATCCTCCTGCTCAGAGTCAGGGTATATACCATCTCTAGGAGATACTTAATCTCTTCTTGAATCACCTTCACTGGAATATTATGACAAGCACTTCATATAATCTGATCTGAGGTTTAACTACACTTAAACAGAAAGTTTTTTTTTTTTTAATCTACGATGTACCCCATGCTATTCTTCAAGAACACATCCAGCCTGAACTGACCACTGTTTCTGCACGAGCAGTTTGACACCAGGCTGTATTAAGCATGGTTATTTTATATATTAAGGGAAGTCTCAAGGCACTGTTAACACAAATTTGAATATTTTGCTTCTCATTTGTGACTTTAATATTTTGATTATGACATTTAATCTTGCTGATATATTAATTTTTGGAATTGTAACTTTCTTCCACATGCCCAATATATTTTCTTAACAGCATGTTAAAAAGAAGAAAAAATGTCTCTTTTAAAATGAAACTTGGAAAAAAAATCCTGTGAATGAGCTTTTGAGGGCACTCTACAGAGCATCATTGTTAGCAAGTCCAAAGGAGATAAAATGAAACTTGCTTATCTTTCAGAAGCTTTTTTGCCATTTGCCTGGATTTTCATCAATGCTGTACTCAAAAGGAGAAATTCAGATATACCTTTCCCAGAGAAAATAAGAAAAATAAGAAAGGATCTTTCTTAGGGTAAGCTTTATGACTCAGCTGATACTTTACAGTACTTTACAAATATATATTGGAAGATTAGTAACCAGAACTTAATGCGAATATATTTCTTTAAGCTTAAAGAAGAGCACAACTTCAAAACATTTCCTACCCACTTCCAGAGCTAAACATAAAAAGCAGTTTTCTCCTCAGTATATTTTTGCTATCTGTATACTACTTAGTACAAGTACAAAAAGCTTAAATATATTTAAGTATATTTCATTAGGTGGACCCAAAAATTTCTTCCATCATGCACTTGATGTAGCGAGCTTGGAAACATTTGAACTCAATTATGAATATTTAGGTGAAAAAACTGTACGCCAGATTCACAGTGTATTGAGGCATGCAGGTATTTTCAAATAACTGCTCTCCTGTGCCACCAACAGCTGTCTGTGACTGTAGCTGTGCCAGGCCTTTCAGCCAGCTACAGGATCCTCTTCAAAGGTGACTCTGTCCACAACTCAGTATAACAGCTTTTATGCCTCTAGCTTGAGAGAGATGGAGATCTCCTGTCACCTCCTCTGAGCAGAAAAGGAGTTGCCTAAGCACTGATGCCTGCTGGAGTCCTTCCACACAAAAGTGCAGCTTCTCCCCATTTATATTTTGATGCTGAGAGATGTCTGTGCAGCAGAATCCATTCCAGTACAGTTTATTTCTTTAAAATGGGTAGGATTTCATTGCCCAAAAATGCCTATATTCTTTCAGAGTTGCCCTCCTACACACTGAATCTAAAGGAATCCTTGATTTCAAATGAACTCAAAGTAGCAGTTCAGCTGCAACTGTAGTGCAGTAAACATCTGCTTTGACTGGGAAGTTACTACTGTAAGTTCTTAAATCATAACATTTCATTCTCATTGCTTTGGCAAAGTAAGAAGTGGTAAGACATTTGCCTAGGGACTGGAAGATAGTAGGGTTGTTCAGTTTTGTAAGTTTCACCATTTCTAAAACCCAGGAAAAAGGAACACAATTTGACTAATACAGAAGAATAACACATGGGTTTTTTTACAGAAGAAGGTGGGATATTAATAACTTTAGGCTTTTGTGATTTTGTCAATAAGTAGTTGCAATGTCTAAGTTTTTTTTTAAACTTTGAGAACAGTAACATTATGCTTGCTATGCTTATAAATGACAAGAGCTCCCTAAACACAAATAACATGTGTTACAATACTCCTTAAAGTCTTCATGTTGATACATACATGCAACCTAATTTGTCAAATGCACAATTGATCAGAATAGTCTGCATGTATCATTTCTCTCTAGTTTCCAAGATGAATAAATAGGAAATGTAGTGAATTTACACCATTTGCAATGGTGTAAAAGTTGATAAATATTTTCAAATTTCTTTTTTCTCTGACATTAATGAAGACAGAAACATGCATGAATCCACTTGCACGCAAATTTATTAATTTTTCCAATGAATCTGTCAAACTATTAGACAACATATCTGTTTTAAGAAAATAATTTTATGTAGCAGTGATTTTTAAAATAAAGTAACTTTCACTATTTTTTCTTTTTTAAGGAAAACTGATGAAAGTTTGTTATATGAAAAAACACAGGGAACAAAACCATGCCTGACTGTTCCATAGGAGGGTATGGATGAAAAGACCTGGGTTTATTACTTTGATTTTCAAAAAAGTTTTCTCGCGATTTTTACTTCATAGAATTATACATCACTATCATTACAAATGCACTCCAGTTGCACAATCAGGGTACTAGTAGAAGGATATCCACTGTCAGAGGTCTATGCTAGTGCTTGGAACAAACCTTGGGATTGCTGTGCCATCATGCTCATTTCAATGTTTCTGTCTTCCAGGATTTGTGTAACCAAATCCACTGCCTGTCTTCCTTTAGAATAAATATACTTTTAGCTTGAATTTAGGCCCTATCATATGATTGAGGAACTGCAAATAGCTCTTTTTGCATTTTTTTCACTTGTATGTTGAGGAACAGGTATTTTCAGGCTTGAGCTCCGTGTCCACCGGGCACATTACCAAGCCCAGTGTCTGTTTGGATGTTGACACAGTGTTATGCCATGCAGTTCTAGCTAGTTAAACAAATGTTATGCTGGATATATGAAGGGACATCAAAAAGGGGTGAAACCACAAAACAAGCACATAGACAATCTACATTAATTAAAATTTCAACATAATAATGTGCTAAAGTGCTGTGTGTTAAGGCAAAAGTACCTCATGTATGAATACCTGGTTTTGCTAATACTGTGTGCTACTACTGCCGAAACCTACAGACAGCTGTAGAATAAGGACAAGTAAAGAAACTCCTCAGTTTTTACAAGGCAGAATAGTTCTACATTATTTGTTGCAGAAGCCTTACTGGTGGTGCAAAGATGGGATGAAAATATTAGGTTAAGCTATAAAGTAGATGCATACATGCTAAAGTTACTTTCACAGGTAATATGTAAGAGGATATTTCCTTCTGACAGAAGAGTTAAATTAGATAGTAGAAGGATGTAAGAAATGTGTGTTTATCACTCAGTCAAACTGCCTGACTGGAACACTGTTTCATCATGGTCCCTCTGAGATTTCCCATGAAGACCTGGAGAGGAGTGCAAAAAGGAGAAAATGAAGAAGGAAGAGGAGGGTGAAGGCTAAATATAAATATCCATAGTATAGTTGTTCTGGGCTAACCTGTAGGCAGCAGGGAGCTTGGACAGAGGTTCATCATCCCCTCAGTTTTTTTCCAAAGTAGTTTGCTGTCTAGTAGGAATTCTGCCTGTATGTAGTACAATCAGTAGGCAAGCATAATGAAATATGACCCCAGATACATCAATGCCTTGGGCCAAACACTCAGCAGCAGCATATGGAATGTGTAAGAGGATACATAATGTATGTGCCACAGCCATAATGACCACATTGCTGTCTACTGCAATAAGCACACCCAACTTTCATATGCTTCAGCGCTTCCTCTATTATTCTGTGACTTTTGAACTAGTGTAGTTTTTTCTTGGACTTTCATTTTCACCCTAGGGACATTTTATAACTAATCCCACCAAATGCACAAGTAGCTATGAATACAGGGAAGAGCAAAAGATGTTGCCATCACTACTATAAATGCAGAGCTGGAGTGAAGGGCATGGTAAGAGAGGGAGGTATGCTTTTCCCAAAAGCACTTTTTTGCTCTCATGTCTCCTGGTTTGAAGAGATTGAAATACATTCACACTCTTTTTACTTCTTGACTCTTTTATCTAGTACCTAGCAATGTTCTGATTTTCTGCATGCAGAAGCTTTTTAGAGTGTAGCTCAATCTGGACTAATAATGCAGTAAGTGAAATAACCGTTTTATTTCTATAGTTGCATTTGCTTTGGGGACAACTTTGTTCAGGGATTACTTTTCTCCACACTTTTGGCTGACCATTCAAACCAGTAGAAGTGTACTTAAGGTTGTGGAGTGTTGGTCTTTGCACATGTGGAGTGACGGTGTTTCCAAGAGCAGAGATCAGTGACCCTGGGTAGCTTACTGACAGCTCTATTTTATTAGACATATGACAAGCATATTTGAGCTTTACAGCAATGGTTTCAGCGACTACATTCTCTATGCAGAGAAAGCTATTATGCTTAGACATATCTGTTTAAATCTGAAAACCTAATCATCTGTGTTGTTTCTAATATATAATTAGTTAATTATAATCCCAAAAGCATTGTTACTCAAATGAGTCATCTGTTAACTTGTTGAGGATAGCAAGCAGATTTGTAGACATTTAAAACAATGAAATCTAGAATGCATGTGTGGAAGACACAAGGTTAATTGTTAAACTTTGAGTGCCCAGTTGAAAACATTCTGACTCTCAGATAAGGCAGCTATGCAAAACTATGAATATTAGTTACATGAAAATCAGATCTTTACACATAATAATGCAGTGGGAAAGCATTAAAATATTTTATCTTCAAGTAAGGCAGTTCTCTTTTTACTACTTTCTGATACTCTCCTATAGTGCGATTACTCAGGAAGCACTGTGTCCATCAGGGGGTAGTTTTAAACAGCGATACAATACAGATGAAGAGATGCTTAAAAGAAAAAAAGAGCAGGAAGGGATCTGTGAGACAGCTCAGCTGAACTGTTTTCACCAAGGTAAGGAAGTGGACAAGAAGAGTCTATCAGTCTATCTGGGCAACTGGGCAAACTACTTCAGGCTCTTCTTGCACATTTTCTTATCCTTAAGTGGAAGAAATCATCTATTATTATTAAATTTGTATTTTTTTGGTAACAGGTTATCATGATGACCTGAGAAGATACAGTTGTATAGTGTCTCTTTTTAAATTTTGTTTCTGTGTAATAAATATGTTGACATATTTTTAACCTTACAAGTGACCATGTGTTCCTTTAACCTGACTGTTGGCTACCATGCATATACATTTGGTACCAGATGTATTAATGGAAACAGAAAAATATTTTCAGAGTTGAGCTTTAAAAAGAAATAATTTCATATCAGTATGATTATAAATGTGTACTGTGATAAATCATGTTTGTTCATTAGTGTTGTGAAATAGTTAAAATACTAAATAAAAATGATTTCTAAGTTATTAAGCTATTTTTATATAGAAATACAGGAAATTAAAATTTTTAATTGTGTCTGTGTGAAATGCAAGCAGATGCTAGTGTTTGTTAAAGACTGAAGAATTCCTGCTAGTAGTTGAAACATAACTGGTGCATGATCTTTTTCCACTATTTTGGATGGCTAGTCCAACAGCAGTCAGAGTTTTGAACCAAATGCCAAAGTTTCAGTAATTGTATTATTTTTCTGTATCAGCAAGAGCAGTATGTACTGATGCTCTTGATGCATAAAAAGTAGACACATATAGCTCTTGGAATTTTGTAAACATTACTTTAGAAGCCATGCATATGCTTTCTAAAAAATGATCAGAGTAATTCTATGTTGGGAGCCAATAAAATGCTCTATTCTATATAATAAAATTTTCCTATACCTCAATTAAAAATGCATAACTAGATTTTGGAACTCAAAGCTTTCATTCTTCTATTTCAGAGTGGATTGAATATATATTAATATTAATGGAAATTTTGAAGAGCTACATATTCAGAATACTAGGTAAGAAAGACCTGGTACTCAGGAGTAAGTTTTGGAAGCTTTTTCTTTGAAAAAAAAAAATTTTTTTTTACAAAACCCCAACCAGTTAGGGATCTTTAATTCTGTAAGAAAACTTCCTATGATGCTTTATCATATATTTAAAATATTTTGAATTTATTTCCTGTTCATTTTCCATGCACAAACAAGCAGTTTGCTGGACATTGCTGACTTGCTCTATGAAAGCTTCTATGTGTATTTCATGACAGTTACAAAAAAATCTCTGTTAACACAGTGTATACAGCAAACAATAATTGTAGGTCTTATTTTCATAAGTCAAATTCAAGTATGTGCTTAAAGTTTAGAATATTTTAAAATGATTTGCTGGAATAGGGTCAAAGTGTTTCAGAGATTTCAGGGTTACCCCCGGATCTACGTGTGCTTAAGACCTATTTTATTTTAGGGTAGAACCTGATTTTGTAAATACTTAAGGTTGTCTATATTTTTCTAGGATACACCTTTGTTACCTCAATGGGATGATTTGTTTGTAAAAGTAGTCATTTATTTCTGCAATAACAGGAGTCAAATAATTTTCCAGAAAAACATATATATTTTACCACTCATGTTAACATTTATGGAGTACACAAAGCAAATAATACAGAAAATAATGTACCATTTCTTATTTGACTCTTTCAAATGAGGCACTTTTCCATTATTCTGCATCTGACCTGATAATCTGAATGGTTTTATTGTTACATTACATAAAAACATCAGGGAAGGTTTAATAAAACTGATCATAAATAAAACAGTGCAAATGAGAACAAAGGGTTTAATGACCACTGTGCATAGGGTCACAAGAGAGTGGCCTTTAGTCATAGCAATTTTCCTTCCTGGACACAGTTTAGGTCTGTAACTTTCCTTGAAAGTTCAATGGCAAAAATGTTTTTTGACTTGGGTTGTTTTTCAAGCAAAAACACAAGTTTCTCAGCTTATTCATTAAAACACAGCTCAGTGTTTCTGATAAGCTCAAGAGCAGCTTAGCTCAGGTGCTGTTCATCAAGGCCTAATGAGTATTTCTGAGATCATAGTGTGGTGGGGGAAGTTGTACCACCACAGCTGCTACTCTATATGAACAAAGGCTGTAGGAATTGGGAGCCCTGGTTTCTTGACTCTGACTTTCCAGGTATCATACTGATTTCAGTATGAAACTGACAGAGGAGGCTGAGGGAAGATGTGAGGCAAGGAGTGTGACAGGCTGACTGGGGGGGCACAGCTCTCAGTGGGGTGGCAGGGTGTCAGCTGTCATCCCATATCACCCATTGATGTGTGGATTGGGGGATTATTTTTACTAGACTGGCTTTTGCTTGGCAAGTAATTAAGGAGTTTATTGCGATGCTGTTCAAGGTCACCAGAACTGTGCAGGAAGGACAATTTTAAACGGTGGTGGATTTATCATGTCAGGAACTGCCCTTGGAGGAGAAGCCCGAGGAGCAATATATAACACAGTGGGATGCAGAAGTCACAATAGGGAAATGTGGAACATGAAGTGTGTTTTATTTTTAAGCTGTATAAAGACACAGGGCATGAGGCAAAGGTCATAGAATCGTAGAATGTTAAGGAGTTGAAATGGACCTTAAAGATCATCTGGTCCCAAATCCTCTTCCATGGGGCAGAGACATCTCACTAGACCAGGCTGCTCAAGGCCTTATTCAGTGTGGCCTTGAACACTGACTGGGTTGGGACTTCACCTACAACCTCCCTGGACAACTGTTCCAATGTCTCATCACTCTCACAAAGAATTTCTTTCTAACATCTAACCTAAATTTCCCCTCTTTCAATTTCTACCCATCAGTCCTTGTCGTATCACTACAGTTCCTGACAAAGAGCCCCTCTCCATCTTCCCTGTAGGCTTCCAAGATGGATGGATGCTACTGACAGGATGGCCTTCACAGAATCAGAATATTCTGAGCTGGAAGGGATCTACAAAGATCATCGAGTCCAACTCTTAGCCTTGCACAGGACATCCCCAGGAAGCACACCATGTAGCTGTCTTGGACACAAGAAGTATTGGCAGGCTGGGGAGCAGGACGACTGCTCCTAAGCTGCTCTGCTGTGCACATGGGAGACACACGAGCAGGTAGATAAAGCTATTACATTAACGCTCCAGAGCAGCTTGGCCACCATCTGGTGCCGCAGAGGCGCGGGTGTATGTGTGTCGCAGGCCAGGGCAAGTCCCCGTGGCGAGGCCCGCACCACGGCCGGGCCTGGCCTGGCCTCCGACCGGAGCCTCCCGAGGCGCNGGGGGTGGGTGCTGGGTGGAGTGTGGTTTGGGGCGTGGGTCGGTGGGAGGGGAGCCGGGGAGCTTTTGGCAGGGAGGTAGGAGGGCCTTCGGGGAGGGGATGAGGTGATGGAGAGAGGGAGGGAGGGAGGAAGGAAGGAAGGAAAGAAAGAAAGAAAGAAAGAAAGAAGGAAAGAAAGAAAGAAAGGCCTTTCGTGTGAAAGAGGTAACTTCTTGTCTGCTCCAGTGCTCTGAAAAATGACACAACGGTAATGCCCTGACAGGAATGCCTTTGGACATTTCCATCACTTGGCAGAAAGCATGATGTTATTATTTCAGATGTTCTTTGTGATTAAAATGTAAGAAGAGTACTTGCTATTTATGCCCGTGAGTTGTAATTTCTCCACTGGGGATCCAGTGTTTCTCGTCTTGCCCAGTTTCTCGTGGTGGGAGGATATGTGATGCTATCTGGAAATACATGTGAATCAAGGAGGTGTGTGTGACAGGTTTAGGGTGCCAGCTCTTCATATTTGTCCCTGGAGATATTCAAAGCCCACCTGGATGTGTTCTTGTGTAACCTGCTCTAGGTGACCCTGCTTTGGCAGAAGGGTTGGACTCGATGATCTGCAGAGGTCACTTCCAATCCCAACAATTCAGTGGTTCTGTCTGTTAGGAGACAACTGAAATGGGAAGTTGACTGTCTGAATTAATGGCAAGTCACTCATGACTGCAGCTCTTGGATTTGAGTGGGAATATGTAATCTTTTCTCAGCCTCTGTGAGGTCTGTGAAACCTGCTAAACTGGGGTGGGGTTCTGCTGGGATTTTCTGGAAAATTTTTATTGTTGTTGCTGGTTTTTTGTTTTGGTTTTTTTTTTTTTTTTTCCTCTGGGATCCAGGAGCTTGCTAAAGAATAAGCCGATGTTTCTAAGGGAAGAGAGATGTGGAGGTCAAAGACTCTGAAGCTAGCATGGTTTTGTCATGAGGCAGGAGGAAAGCAGCCAACAAGCCTCATGCAGCTTGGCTTTCTTGTGTCCCATGCTGCAATTCAACCCTACAATAAAATAATGGTTGGTGTTGGCTGGACACTGGATTGCACCCAACCCTTCAATTTGTGCCGAATGGCTTCTCTGCCACGTGAAGAATCTGATCAGTCTGGCAATTATTTGCATAACTCCTCTGGATCGCTGTCTGGGATTTCAGAAAGCCTCACAGTAGCCAGTTGTAAAACTTCTTCTGATGTCTATGTGAACTCCTAAGAAATGTTGTTCTTTGGTTTGTATGCTTTTACAAATTAAAGCATGAAAATGCTTTGCTGCTCTTGTTTTTCATTCTATAGGGTTCTACACACTTTCTAATATCAGATGTGAGTTTGGTAACTCTCGAATGTAACAATACTTATTCTCATTACTATTAGTGGTTTATGTATTTTGCTGTATCACTGAAGAAGGCAATACATTACTGATTACACCTATGCAATATATACTAGGGGGATGTCTTCACAGCAGTTGCTCAAACTGTAGGGTTTTGAGTAATTATGTTAAGTTGGTCCTTGTGTGAACAAGACTGCAGTATCATAACCAAGCGGTGGGTCCTGGTTATTGTGAGGTGTCCTTGTTTTATTTTGGGACTGGAGGAGAGGTCCTGTTCTGGCTCAGGCTACTGCAGCTAAGTGTCACTCTCTTCCCATTAAACTGTAGGATGAACTGTCCTAGGTGTGTGGAAGGGAGCATTTTGTGCGAGGTATGGAAGGACAGCCAGCACTGGATTGCATTGCCTCATAAAAGGTAGTTTTCTAACCTGAGCTGTGATTCCACGGCAGTGGAAGTTGATCTTGTTGCTGCTGGCAAGGGGAGGATCTTGCTGCCCATGCCTCTGTCAGCTGAGTTGTTCCTACAGACTCTCTCCCATACAGTGGGTCTAATGATTTTTTTCTTCTGATTATTTAATACGTTAATTGATGATTTGATTCACTAAACGTAGTAGAAAACTTCTGGATGTGCTCGTTTTCTGCACAATTAGTGTGTTCCAATAGCTTAGAGAGGGATCTGTGACCTCAGCAGTATCAGTATATGGAAAATATGCAGTCAGGATGACATGGAAGTCTTTACATGTGATCTTTTGGATCTGCTCTCCCCAGAGCTAGGGGAATCAGGTAAGAATCCTATCCTAGGAAGAATCAGTGCTGTCTATCATATCAGTTGCCCTTGGCTAATGAAGCACCATTAAAACTGTTGAGGAAACTTTTGGAGGGAGGGATGTGTTCATGTGTGCTTTTCTTTTAACATATTGTCTTGTCTGTAGTAATGTGTCTTTTTTAAAACTAAATATTATTTTGAGAGGTAGATATAGTAATTCTTTAAGTTTTTCTTACCTACCTGTTTCTTTGCTGAATCCAGAAAAGAATAGTTTTACTTTGTTAGTGGGGTCAGTGAAAAAGTATGCCGGTTTTTTCATCTATCTACCATCTAACTTTTTCTTAATACAGAGTTTTATTGATTCCAGAGAACTATTTTTCGTTAAGTGAAAAGGAAAGCTGAAAGAAATGCATTTTTTTTGTGAAACATGATTGTTACAAGTAAGACCAAAATATTCTGGAAAGAAAAGTTGCATATTCTGTCATTTTGACAAGTTCTAATTAGCCTGAAGTGAGAGATTTATTATAGGACTCAATAGAAAATAAATGTTGTACAGAAGAAAGGCATTGTTAGAAGTCATGGCCAAAAACACATGAAAACAAGTTTGGATAAACACCAGCATTTTCAAGGACTGATGTTGCAGAGCTGCTTGCTGTTTTTTCTCAGTGGGTAAACACTGTTATAACTGTTGCCTACAGCTGCAGATGGTATTTCCAGTTACAACTGGAATAACTAGTTATGGTCATGTATCGTAAGAGGTACTAAGTGGTTAGCTAGTTCGGGTTTTTATAGTAACTTCTGATACTTAAATTTACTGCTTGGTTTAAATTATGCATATTGCTGGAAATATGCCTTGGGTAGTCTGTCTTGGAAATGGGATAGAATTTCCTTGTTTTAGGTTGCAAATTGCTAAGAATAGACTGCATTTCCACATTTGAAAAATGTGCCTTATCACATGGAAGCTTAGGGCAGTGAGTAGGAAACCAGAAGATACCTGCCAGACTCACTGTAATGATCCTGTCCAGAAGACGTCCTTTGCTGAGGTCTAAAGATGGGCATTTGTCTGTTGATGAATTCCCTTTACACAAATAATAATAGCCTGCTGCTTTATGTGTGAACTTACAGCTGTATCTATACTTTCCTGTGCATTATCCCATTAATGATAAGGATCTAACTACTTGAAGAAAGAATCTTTCACATTTTTTTTCTCCATAAATGCAGTCTTTTGCTGAAGTAAGATAAATCACTTCTGCCCTGCAGCCCTTTAATAGGTTGATTAATTTTTTTTTCTTTTTCTGTCCATTTCCTCCTTAGACTGTTGCTATCCTTTTCAGTTTTGCATATCTGGAATACTATCTAGAAAGACAGAGAAATTAATTATATATTTGCTCATTTTGAAATTAGGATGGGAGGGAGGGAGGGAGAGGAAAATACAGTTTTGACATCACATCAGAAATAGTGTAGAGGCATGAGGAGAAGGGACACTCTTGTAATTAGGAGAGTGACTTAAGATCTGACTGAACTTTCAGGAACGGAAAAATGCTGAATTTTTAAGGATTAACCATCAAGTGCTGTAAAAAAGATCATGACTTTATGCCCTTTTTTTTTTTTTTTTGTAATACAAGAATAGGAGAGCTGTCAGTGTTTGAAGAGGAAAACTTGAAATTGTTAAAAAGGAGAAAGGACTAGGTACAGTTACCACATGGAGCTTGTTACCAGAGGAGATTGAATCTAGAAGCACAGCAGAATTTTAAGAAGGATGATAGAAATATTCAGTTTTGCAATAAAAACAAAAAATACACCAGAAACTGTAAACAGTAGTTTCTGTTCTTCCTGAGTCTGTAGTTTAAATAACGTCTTACTGATGTGAGGTAGGAAGAAATCCTGTCCATGGCTGTGTTGTTTGTAATTACCTACTTAAGAATTTTCTTCATTTGTGTCTGGAGCAGCTGGAACTGGTCATGGTAGAGGATAATCCATTCTCTCCAAAAACCTACTGAGAGCTGCTTTCTCCCTGGTCTTGCTAAAATATCATGGTAACTGTTTTCACCTTCAAACACAAATGAGATTACAGTGTAGCAACAGTCAGGGCTCTACTTTGTTTCTTTAAAACCCAATTTCTGTGAAAGTCATGTTTCGGAGAGTTGAGACGTTGCTAGCATCCTGTGTCTTCTGGATAACCCTGTATCTTCATGTACAACTCCCAATAGCAAGAATGATTTTATAGCAGGATAGAAGGTTTAATGATGCTATAAAATTTCTGTTCAGGTTTGGATAGTCACCCTATTTTACAAGCTCTTGAGGATAGATTTAAATGGTAATGTGTTTTTACTCTTTCCTTTGGTGACATACATCTATTTGTTCCCCATGATTAAGAGTTTTTTGTTAGCATATTTAAATAACTTGACTCTATTACCTAATCCCTATGTAAGCCATACAGACACAATGTATCTGTGCTTCCATAATAGCCAGAACACACCCAGGGTTTCAAGTCTGCTGTTGCTGATCCAGCTAATGGATCCAACATTTAGGCTTATCTGGTGTAGGTTATCATTATTACATCCAAAGTTTTTGGGGATTGTTCCCTCAGAAGAATTGACCAGGAGGATATATTAAATTTTCTGTGCCCTTTTTGAAATAACTTTTTAAGCACTCAGCTTTCATTAAGCTGTGAATTTTCACTGTAACTAACAGACTCTCAGATGTTTATGTAGGCCTTTTGTATTTTGTGGAAATAGCTTTTTTGCAAGATGAATAACAAAGTTGAGTCCTAATCTTCCGAGAATCTTCTCATCTTTGTTCCGTAAGTGTTTAATACAGCATTATTTACTGGCAGTAATGTCTTTAGAGCTGTACGTGGCAACTAGGATCACACAGTTTGTATTTCATGTTTTTCCCCCAGTAATCATGTTGTGGAGGAATCTGTTCTTTGTTTCTGTTTAATAGGTAGAATTATTGTTCTTTGCATCCACGCCTACTGTGATGGCCTGTTGCCTGGGCCCAGTGCTGCTACTCTTTTCTTCTTATGGCTTTATGAATGGAAGAATTTGCTGTACTGCTGCAGCACCAAGCATCACTTTCCCCCTTGTTGGGGTGGGACAAGACAATAAATCACAGGGAAGAAGTCATGCTTGACTGAAGAGTAATGTCACTGTGGAAGTATCTTTCTGTTTGCTGTAGGAGATAAACTAGCCTTTTGAGGTTTTTTCTTTTCATACATCCACTTACTGTGGAATAGGGTAGAGAAATGAGTGTGAAGTATTTACCAGGTGAGCTCTTGTCTTGAAGCACAAAATCTGTAGCATATTTGTTGTCTTGACTTGTGGAATGTACTAGTGTGGGGTTTTTTTTGGTTTGATTTTTTTTTTGCGCTTGAGGAATAAGTAACAGAATGAAGTAAATTAACTTCATTGCTCTGTTACTGTTTAAGTTCTTCCTTTGTAAACATTTACTGCTTATATCATGAAGCGTGATTTTTTTTCCCCAAATTTTCTTCCTGTCTTATATTTTGTTGGGTTATCTTGTCTTCCTCACCATACTGTATGACAGAATTCAGGATCAGGAAGAGAATGCTGTGGTCAACCCATGGTGACTACCAAAATGTGTTCCCTGTAATTGTTCACATTATTTGTATTTCATAGAGGAAAAGAATTCAGTTACTTCTGATACATAAAAGAGTTGTGTCAACTTCAGAATTAAGTTAAATTTCTAATGTGATACAAGAAGTAAGATACGGAAGTTCACAGTAAGGACTGTTAAGCAGTCTTTACGTTGTCCAGTAGTGAAAATGTATACAAAATATAATATATGATCAGGCATGAAGGTATTTGTAATTTGAAATTGAAGAGCTTTTAAGAAGACATTGGATTTTAATAGTCAATTTCTTGTTACGCCTCTGTAGTATAGATAAAGATTTAGATTGATAGATAAATATGAAAGAATGAAAATGAAATGAAAATGAAAATGGAAAAATGAAAGATAGATAAAGATATAGATTGCTATTTGGAGGTGTATATGCTTTCAGTGTGTATTTTCAGATGTAGGATAGAAGATTTTTGTGTAGCTACAATACATTCTTTGTTATATCTCTTCGTCTATTTCAAAAACACAAAAAAGCTTTCAAATATATGAACAGTTCTTTTTCAGTGCTTGAAAGCTGATGTATGTTTTCTGGGTTTACAACTCATGTCTTTTCAGAAGTCTTTCTAAGTTTTTGAAATTCCTTCTAACAACCTTTTAAAACATTTACTTGTAGTTGTATATTCCACACTTTGAACTTTTATTATGAGTTGGTATTTGAGGTTTTATTTAAATTTTTTTCAATAGTGGACTGAATATAGACATGAAACTGGAGATTCCTAGCTATAGTGTTCGGAGTAATTTTTCTTGGATTTGGGCAGATGTTTCCTTACTTAAGTAAGACTGTTAGACACTTTTCATAATTACATTAGCTACAGTTAGTTTTGAGTGTTAGGATGTTTAACTTTAGATCACTTTGCCTGCTGCATTGGGGTCAGCTTTTAGTTAGATGTGTTGTAGGGAATGAGGAAGGGAGGGCAGGGAACTAAAACTATGATTTAGATATATTGTTTAGATGCAGATTATCTAAAACTGCTATTAGCTATATCCTCAAACCTGTTTGTAGTGTGTATATACAGGCACCTGTGCTGTTTTCTTTTCCTGCCCTAGTTCCTTTCCTAAAAATATTTACAGTTTTATTTTGGGTACAATTTTTTTTTAATTTTCACTCAAAGAATGAAACAGTCTGTGTTTTCCTATAGTGTTCCAAATACAGAGATAGCTGGGTGATTGACATGACTTTCCTACCCCTTTGGCTTCTGTAAAGGGATGCTTTGAATTCTCTATTAAAGTGTTTAGCCATGAGACAGTGTTGACTGTGTGTGATAACCTGGAAACACGCTTTGTTTGTATCCCCAGAAGGTATCACGATGAGGTCAATTGTGACCTTAGAGCATTCACATACCATTGATTTGCTAGAAGTCAGTGAATTCATCTGCCATTGTTAAATGCTTTCCTGACGTGGAGCCCCCTGTGGAGATAGAACAGGAGGCTTGATGTTGGTCTCTTGTGCCACTCTTCTCCATGCCTGGTAATTTCTCCAGGGAAATGGAGCAGCCGCAGGTAGTAGTTCTCAGGGAAGGTGTTACAAAGATGGCATTGCCATTTCCTCATTAAAAAGTGTTCTGCAAGCTAATTTTGCTGCATTTGAATTTGGTTATTGCTAAATATGTAAAACTAGGTTTTACCTCTGTTAGACAAAAGACAATACAGCTGTGTGTAAAAATACATTAGATATACCTTTCCTGGAAAAGAGTATGTATTTATCAGACTATGCTTATAAGTTTTTTTTAATGTGTAGAATGCACTGAACCATTTACATGACCAGCACATGCCTAGAAGACTTTTGATAACTATACTA
>VYZQ01066565.1:25385-50972 GCA_013400655.1 Mystacornis crossleyi
GATTATATCAAAGTTCACAGAATGGTTGAGGTTGAAAGGGACCTCTGAGCCCATCTAGTTCAACCTCTGCTCAAGGAGAGACACCTACAGCTGGATGCATGTGACAACATCCAAACACCTTTTGAACACCTTCAAGGATAGAGACTAAACAGGCTATGCAGAAAACCTGTTTCAGTGCTCAGTCACCTTCACATTACTAAAAAAAAAAAAAAAAAAAAAAAAAAAAGGAAAAAATGTTTCCTGATGCTCAGAGGTCATCTTCAATAGAAATGATAGGTGTTTTTGAGGGTTTCTGGGTCCTGAGCAATCAGGTCATTTAATGCCTAATCAGTGATCCAGAAGTAGCAGTAATTTGAGAAATATTTTTAGCCATTTAGAGTAGTTAAAGCCAGAGAAAACAAAAGCACTTCAAAATAACCTAATATATACTGGGATACAGAAAGCAAGTGGGAATACAAACCACTCTAAAAAGGTCAAATAGATCAGAAAAGCAAGCTGAGAGCTACACGTTATGGTTCTAAATTAAGTACAATCATTCACAAGAAAAATCTAGTATTGCAATGGATATAGCCAAAATAAGCCCATTTTTAAATAAAACTGTCATTTGATTAGCTAAGATACAAAAAATACACTACTGGCATAGTTCTCACACTCATAGCTGGTACACTGACCCTCAGTTTGGATGTGCGTGTAGTTCTGACTACCCCACCACAACAATCTGGTCTTCGGGCAGGGGAAAAAGTAAAGCCAACTTAAATGGATCTCTGTTACTTCCATTCTTCCTCTCCCAGCCTTCTCTTCAATCACTGCAACTTCTTTTCCCTTCCATGCCACAGTAAGTGCTATCACTCTTCTGAAGATAGAGATTACTCCTAAAAAAACCAAAAAACTTTGCCATTGCCCAAATATTTAATTTTACGTCTCATACATGCTTTCTTGAAAGCTATTTTACTGCAGATTGTCTGTAATATACTAACAGTGGAGTAATTAGTAGATGATGGAGTTAACATGAAGATGGGACAAGAACACATACATGAGACTTCTTGACTTCAAAGACAGTTAACAGGTCATTCAATGGTTACAGCAACTGCAGTTAGGGAACAGAAAAATTCCATCCTAAGGGCTCCATACAACAGAGACCTGTTATACCCTTTAGTGCACTCAAAGCGTCTTTATTTCGTAAGACTTATATTCAAGAACCAAGTATTTCTATTTCTCCTCTCTTCTATTATAAAGGCCTCTCAGAAATTTTGAAAAGCACCCAAGTTATCCCAATGCAGCGATTTAAAGAAAAATCCTGACACCTTTAATTAAAAAAAAAAGAAAAAAAAAGAAAAACACATAAGAGTTTTGAGTCATTGAGTTATGCTGTCTTTACTACAGTCTGAAATTATAATTTCAAAGCAATTAAAGCAAGAAATCTTTGTAAAGTTCAACACAGAGTAAAAAAACACCCAGAGACACATGAAATTATCATTTATAGAGATGTTAATTTATAGAAGCTTTATTGAAAAACATTTTGTGTCTAAATGTAAGGCTTTGACAGAGACTCTGGCACTTCAATCATACATTTTATTTCAGTCAGCTGAATTCATGACTCAAATGAAATACAACTAAAAGCAAAATTGAGTCAGAATGGAAATACCTGTTGTTAAGCAAGTAGTTTTCCTTATTTGTTGTGACTCTTTGTGTATTATCTCTCCTTTTTAATGGTGGGAAATCTGTTCTTTCCATGAGTGCTCATCCCTGAGTGCTGTTTCACTACCCTGGCATTGCTGGAACTTCATTCAGTGTGGAAATGATGAATTCAGAGTGCCTCAGGGCCCTGTGTGAGCTCCGAAGGGGCTGTGCAGGAGCGGTGCAGGGCCGCGGGTCTGGGGTCACACTGGGTGTCGCAGTGGCTCTCCCTGAGTGGATCCTTCATTCCACTGCCGGAGACAGCCACTGCTGACCCACAGCTGNAAAGAATTGGATTAAGTAGCCTGAGTGTTTACAGCTAGAATAATAAACACAAGTTGTTCCACAAACACAAACCAGTTTTTGTTAGTTCTTGTTCAAGTGTCCTGTATCCTGCTCTCTCCTCAAGGCAGTACTTCAGCTCCTTTCAGAGGACAACTTGCTGGGTTAAAAAAGACAAAACAAAACCCCACAACTGCAGCAAACTCGCCCCAGTAAACTGGAAATTTTGCCCACAGCAGCAGGGTAGACAGCAGTAGTTCTATCATTTTGTCTTGTAGCAACTCTGCCTTGTCTTCACAGAGCACTCTCCTCTCTGGAATCACCAGCCTACCTGAAACCAGTAGGAATCTGACCACCTTTGAGCCTCCCCCTTCGCGTTTAATTTTGGCTTCTACTGGCGGTAAATTTAGAAGTTATTTTTGGAGACAGGGGAAGAAGAGGCCTGACATTCCACATAGACTTCATTGCCATAGAAACCAACCTAAAAACATCCAGAAAGGAAGAGAAAATGTCTGTTTCAAGGCATTACTTATGCTGTGTACTTAAATGTCACCTGAAGCAGCATTTAACATTGAAATTATATAAACAGTACCCAAGATTTTCTTTCTCCAGTAGTAGGAATATTTTGCCTACTTTTTAATTAAAGGACTAAGGAGAACTCACAGTTCATCATCTCAGCCCCTCCCAAGCCCTCAATGAACCATTACTTGGTAGTAAGCAATATAGCTGCTTTTGTCAAGATTATGGTCAAAACAATTATCAAGACCTATTAAACCACAGACAACTGTAAATTAGTACCTACTCCTATTCTCTCCCTCATATTTTAAAAGCTGGTGACACTGAAATTTTTTCCTTCATGTTTTAGTCTGTACTTGGGGTATCTGACTGACTATATGGAGCTTTACTATAAAAAAGAAGTGAGTACTTTGCTATTAGACACATTACTCTTAAACTGTTAATGGTAGTATTTCAATCCCTGCTTTTGCAGCCCTCAAACTATAGTACATTACAGGCTCATATTCTCAAGATGTAACTATGCTAGGACATGTAAAATTCAAAGATCAGTTGAGGAGCAATGACTGTTCTGCTGACAATGACTCAGTCTCATGGTAACTACTAAAGGGTGAACAGCACAGGAAAACATAATAGTTTCCTTCATATGATTTTTACCCAACACTAGCTTCAGTTTCCTTCCCAGAAAAAGATCTACAAAACAGTGATTCACTATTTCATTTCAGAAGAAGTTAAAATCAATGCCAGATCTTTCAGCACCAAAATATTGCATAAAATACAGATACCTTTATTTTCTACTTTTACATTAATAATTTCTTAAAAAAAAAAAAAGATTCTTACACAATGTACACAATTATTCCTTCTACAATTGATTTCTTTAAGTCTGTTATTTTGTGTGATTATTTCCAAAGTAATCAGATGCAACATCTAAAATCAGCTGACAGCTTACAAAGAAACACGACCCACGAGAAAGCGCTTAGAACGGAAGCTTTTATGAGGGACTGATGCAGATACTTTAAACGTTCAGGCTTATCAAAATAAAAACTAAAAATGGAAGATCTCATTCTCTACATAACACTTTTCATCTATCTGCAGATAGTAACTTTATCTGACCTACAGATGTTTCCTTTCCTGGCTAAACAGTTTGCTTCATTTCTTACGAACTGACTGATTGTACAAGAGTGGCAATACAGGCAAGTTATTCAGTTATGCCACTTAAAAAAAAAAATCAGGAGAAAAGGATATAATGAGATGTCTTATATCACCTGTACCATACGTGCACAAGATTAGAATGGTGCTTTCTGATAAAGTGCACTGAAGTTGCACATGCTAACTCTAGTCATAGCATAAAAACATTACTCAATTTCTGTTACCTGATTTTACATTTCAAAAGCTGTTCTTTACTCCTTCCATGAAATATGGTTTACAGAAACCAGTAGTTTATAAAATTATTGCAACACAACTTCAACAGCATATAGCACATATTTTAAAAATCCTTTTTTTATAAACATATGTTTTTTTCCACGCTGCTTACATAATTTCTGTAGTGTAGCACAAAATTATGCAGGGGATACCACCATACAAGATAAAAACAAAACTAAACCCCAAACAACTAGCCAGCTTTCTTTTCCTGTTTCTTTTAATACCCTTATTACAAGCTCATCTTGTCAAAATGTGACTTTTAGGAAAATTTTAGCAGTGATGGTTCTGTCTGGAGCACCACAGAGCTACACAAAATTCTCATTAGCAATTATAAATTACAAAGCACTTTTAACATGTCCTTCTTTCTACCTTTCAAATGAAATTACATTTTTGAAGAAGCTTTGACTCCTCCAATTCTGACCTCACACTGATGGGTCATGGGTGTGTGAATCCTCATAGGTTCTCCCAAATTGTATTAAAACTAATACAATACACAGAAATTCCACGATGCTGGAGCTAATACTTTGCTTTAAGTAAAACTATGGAGACAATCAAGTAGATCATGCAAGTTCAAGCTTTGTATGCAAAACAGTCCATTGATACACTTCCTTCACAAAAAGCACCAGTTGGCAACTGAGATTTATCTTCTTCACTTGGTATAAGTTGCTTTGGCCTTCTATTATCAATTTTTTCAGATTATGACAAAAGGTCAACCAAAAATATCCATTTATTGCAGCTTCTAGCATGGAGGTAAAGGCATCACAGACTCAAAGTTGCCAGTGCAGTGCATAAAAAGAACGCTGACATTTCGGCATTAGATTCATGACACCTTCCATATAGGTACACATGTATTTATTCCACAGAAATCATAACATTATAAATATGATAGGTGTCATATCATAAATATAACAGCGGGTTAGGAAAAAAGCTATCATCTTCATTAAGGTTATAGGAAGCTTCTCACATCTCTGTGTTTCACCTGATGCTTTCATTCTGCTGAAAAATTCAAGTCCTTTTACACTTGCCTACTGGTAGTGATTTGTAACTCTGCAATAAACTGCTCTCCACAAATGAGGCGTGAAAGCAGAGAGATCTCGCTACATAAAAATAACTTCACTTGAACAAATACAGGCTGCAAATTTAATGCTTGTTTTGTAACCCCATACTGCATTTTTCAGCTTTGCTAGTCTAAAAATAAGATTTATTTATCTGTAAATAGCAAAATCTTAATCTTGGGATTTTCAAGACAAAAAAAAAGATCTTGAAATAAAATTTGATTCTGAACATGTTAGACAAATACTTCATGTTGTTTCTTGTTTCTGAATGTCACGTAATAGTATCAAGAGCTCATACTATCATGTTTTTATTTTTAGAAAGACACATAAAACCTATATCGTTAAACCATAATCACCACTCATAGAATCACAGAATGGTCTGGGTTAGAAAGGAGCTTAAAGATAACAGAGTTCCAATCCCCGTACCATGAGCAGGGACACCTTGCACTAGACCAGATCGCTCACAGCCCCATCCAGCTTGGCCTTGAACGCTTCCACGGATGGGGTGCCCACAGCTTTGCTGCACAACCTGTTCCAGTGCCTCACACCCCTCACAATAAACAGTTTCTTCCAAATACCTAACCTAAACCTATCTTCCTCCAATTTGAAGCCATTCTGCCTTCTCCTGTCACTGCCTGTCCTTGTAAGAAGACCCTCTCTGGCTTTCTTTTAGGCACCTTTAGGCACTGGAAGGCTGCCATAAGGTACCCCCAGAGCCTTCAATTATCCAGGATGAACAATCCAAACTCTCCCAGGTTTTCCTCGTAGGAGAGGTGCTCCATCTCTCTAATCATGCTGGCGGCCCTACCCTGGACTCGCTCCAACAGCTCCATGTCCTCCCTGTGCTGGGACCCCAGAGCTGGGTGCAGTGTTCCAGGTGGGGTCTCAGCAGAGCAGAGCAGAGCGGCAGAATCCCCTCCCTGGCCCTGCTGCCCACCCTGCTTTGGATGCAGCCCAGGACATGTTTGGCTTTCTGGGCTGCAAGTGCACATGGCTGGGTCGTGTCCAGCCTCTCATCCACCAGCACCCCCAAGCCCTCCTCGGCAGGGCTGCTCTCCATCTGTTCATCCCCAGCCTGTGTTTGTGCTTGGGATTGCCCCAGCCCAGGCAGAGGACCTTATACACTTGGCCTTGATGAAATTCATGATGTTTTCACCCACCCACCTCTCAAGCCTGTCAAGGTCCTTCTGGGTGGCATCCCTTCCCTCCAGCATGTCAGCCACCCCACATAGCTTGGTGTCATCAGCAAACTTGCTGAAGGCAAGTGCTAAGATCAATTGGCTCTGATTTAGGTCACTAGTAGCCACTGAAAAATCGAAACTAAAACCAAATATCTGTAATTACACTTGGAGAATAATTTTAAGAGCAGTAGAGATAAATAAATCCTTCAGCAAAATAAATGTTTTCATTTTCTTGTTTATTTGGAAAGAAAACATATCCACAACAGCTATTTGAAAGAAATATTTCATGATTTTTTAGAATACAAGATGTCTTGAGAAAATAAGCCAAACAAACCACATTGTACTTTAACTTACTAGCTTTCTCCTCAGTATCCATTTTTTATCCTCCACAAATAAAGGTGTTTACAACATGCATTTTTGTTCAAATGAGGGTTTTAACACCAATCTACCATGACCCATGCAGATCAGCTAGCAGGAAGGCAACTATTTGCAGTTCATTACCAAATGCATGCTCTGCTGAAATATAGTCCTGGCCACAGCCACAGCACTCCAGAGAAACACCATCCTCTAAAGACTGGTGAACCTTCAGATTAACAAACACTGAAGTACTATGAAATTTTCAGCTACTTTTCACTTTTATGTATTCAAAACTGAGTGATCAAATCTGATTAGAATTCCTGACTGCACAGAACAGATGCACATCATTTTATTTTCCTCACCATCCCATCACTTGGCAAGCATCAACTATCCAACACCCAGATCTAACAAAATCCCTTCATGAAAGCGAAGTGGGTTGGTTTGTTGGCTTTTTTTGGTTTTGGTGGTTTTTTTGTTTGTTTTTTCATGAGGCATCTCTCCAGAAAGTTTTCAACAGTAGTTAATATGTCAGAAGGTCAAAGGTGTAAAATCTGCACTAGAAGCAGGAAAGCCGAACAGAAGTCCATTGCTGCCACACTACAGCTGTGTAGAAATACCAAGTGTGTCTGTCAAACAGGGATTTGGTACCATGGAAACCCAGAACTTCTGTAGGCAAACTTCGACTGAAAAGAATCCAGAGATTTATACTGAATGCTGTTGAAAAATAAGTTGCCAGAGAATGGCTTTTCTACCACAGTGAATTTCCTCGTGCAAAAATAAAGTAATCTGTAGCAAGTGAAAGTGTTTCACATGCATTTAAGTGATACTTAAATTATCTTAGTCCGCTTTTAACTAGGGATCTTTAGGCTATTGAATTTTTCAAAGTTTTTTAAAAGAAGCTTATGAGTCTGATTAAAAAAAAAAAAAAACTACAAACCAAGTCAAACAATGGTGATCAGAACTTTGTGAAGGAAGAGAAAATGAAAACCTATAACGTGCATGTAGATAGATGTATATAGATGTGTCTCTCTGTCCATCCCAGTGACTACCTCACATATAACATTTTATTTGCTCTTTCATTTTACATGGATTATAATCCAGATTTAACCAATTAATTACACATTTAGTAACACAACATACACATCTGCATTCATTCCCTACGGCTTCTATTGAGATGTATTCCTTCCAATCCCTCCAGTTAACAGTAAAAGTAGAGCTAATAGTGAATACGAGAATGTACCTGGTGTGAATGTGTGAACTCTTCTGGAAAAGTAAATGTTCTAAGACTAATGATACTAGCAGTATGGTCTTATTCTTTAAAATACATCCATTTCTCGCCGCATTGTTTGAAGGTTTCTTGTCTACTTAAGAATTATGCCACAAAATTTTTTAATACTGGAATTTTGGTATGATACAAACAGATACATGTTTCATATTTATTGTAAAATTATAAACTGGGCATTGTTTCCTTGTGTTCTTCCTACTGTATAATTATAGGAATTAATAGAGAAATTTGCCAACAAATAACTGATGTCGCTAAATACTAATAACAACAACGGCTGGGACCAACATTTTCAAATCTTCACACGTGAGTATAAAAAAAATTCTAAGAAAAAAAAGTTGTTAAAAGCTTACTCTAAAGCTTGTACACAATGAGGTACTGCAACTCTGATCTACTCCAGAACGTAGAAGTTACTAAAACCATTACCACCTATCATGTAGCCTTATGTTTGTCAAATAGTAACTTCAGAACAGCTTCAGGAACTGGTTTAAATTCTATAAAACACAGTATAAAATGAGGTTTTCCTCCTTGAACACTTGCTAGATAGAAGAAACTCAGTAGCAAAACAGATGCATGTTACTGAGACCAGAGGTCAGTCTAAGGGCGTGTTCTGTCTCCAACACAATCATCACCACACGAGCCTTAATCACTTATTTGACATCCATTTTCCTCAGACTCCCCAGTATTCACAGCAGTTCCATTACAGCTGGTAAATGTACATCTCTGCCTATTCCACTTGCATCTGTTACACTTTTGATGCACGTGAGTTTGTTTTCTTGAATCTGCTAGTATAATCTGCCTGTCTAATCTTGTGTATTAACAAACTGCGTATGCTGGCTTCTCCTTGTGTGGTTTCTTTTCTAAATCAAATCTCAATGAGAACTCTACAATTTTAATATTGCACAACTTGGTGAATAACAGCTCCACAACTGCTTTACCCACTGCCTTGGTGACTCTAAGCGTTGGTCACTTCCAACTCCCACCACCTATTCCAGATGACTTTTAAGAAGTCTGCTTCCCCTTCCTTTCTGTGGCTGCCCTTATGAGCAACCAAAACTGCGTACAGTACCCAGCAGATGGGCAGGTCCTGTGTTTCTTACAGTGATACTTGCTGTTCATTCTCACTATATTCCCTAACGATGGACAACATTGCATGAGGATTTGCTGGCAGCTGCCACTAACCAACAGCTTCAGCAAACCACCAGTCACAGGTCATGTCTTAGCAGCAGCTTTACAGAACCAGTACAGACAGTAGATCCCGGTCACTCTTAAGTTACGCAGAACATACACAGCAAGCAAACTGTAAAAGTAGAGGGAACAGGAAAGCCTGTAAAATTAGGAAGTGTCACCAAGGGCAGACTCAATATTCAACTATTAGTTTCAGCTTCCATTTTAGCCTCCACGCATTTGGGCTGCAAAATTCAATGTAGATTGAAAAAGCTGAATATTATTCTAAATATGTTATACGTATTTCACTTAAAGTACAATGGGAAAGCTCAAGCACAAAAGCTTCTTAAAGACAATGCAGGAGGATGCTATAATGATATATTTATTTTACAAGGGGGTAACAAAGATGAAGAGGAGTTTCTTCCTGGAGATGTATTATGGAAACTGAACTGCTAAAGCAGCATACAGTTTCACCTCAATGCCATGATCTGAAAGAAGAAGGAAAAAAAGGACTCAAGTTTGTGTCTCCTGTCCCATGTATAAGTGCCAATGAAAATCCTTCAGAAAAAATATAAAAAAAACTTTAAAAGGCTCAAGTTTATCGACAACCCAGGAATTTTATTGCATGTGTACTTAAATAAAGCCAGCCAAGCACAACAGTTTCCTACTAAACAGTATGACTCAGTAGCCCAAAATGAAATCATTAATTAAATAAAATATAAATCAGAGGATACTATTAATCAATAAGAGCAAACTCTAGTGTTATTAGCTGGTCAGTCATGCTTGACTTTTTCAGTATAACTCATTTTCTTAGTAACTGGAAATGCAATAGTTGAGCTCATCAGCTTACAGAGATAATACAGACAAATTTCAAAAGCTTTAAAAAAAACCACACACATACACAACACCAGCTGAACCCACTTATTGTGAATTGTAAGAACAGGCTCTACTGAAAAGATTTTCATTTTGATTTGCAAATCACACAACACTAATAAACATTCAAGGTCCTTCTTTAAAAAAAGCATGTTTATGTCCCAACAGGTAGTTGAGAATTTTTTCAACCCTACTGTTAAAGAGTGCTGACTGATCGTTTTAAAGCAATCCTACAAAATATGTGGCACAAAGGACAATTCTCTGGACTTCTCAATTGCCAGAGAGATGATGCAGGCATCTGAAAGCAGGCACTTTCCAGCAGGTTGGTTGATTATAAGGCAGCTAAACAAAACAAAAAAAGCAGCAGTCCAGGAAGGTCACCTCTTTGGAAGACAGCAGAACATGACCAAATCAGTGCTATCACTAACTCATAGTAAATATTTTCAGGAGGAAAGAAAACTAAAAAAAAGGTCATAGACATTGAGGCACGTGAGAAAGGAACATAAGCCACACCGTTCAACATCAGCTGTGGCCCAGTACTGCAGGGCTTTAGTGGCCAGCTCATTTATTTGAATTACGCACTCATTCTGGAATTTGGAACAGATTTTAAAGAGCAAACAGCTTGTGCAAGTTTTTCTTCCTAAGCATTTATTTCATGTATTTGATGCAAGTCATTTTTATGGTCGCAGCTCTGGAGATTCAATTAAGAGCCTTAATGCTTCAGTCCATTCCTTGAAAAATACCTTAAGGACTGTTTCTGTTAAACTTCAAAATATGACAATTGATTCATAAGTACCATGATCAAAATGGACAGTTGGCCTCAGTATCAGCCAAGACCCCTATCCCAACTGTTTCATGTTTTACCAAAGGCGTCACTTATTCCTCAAAGATGACAAGCGTTAATTACACTAACCATTACCAAAGCAATGTTTAACCACGAGCTTGTGCCACTTTAAAAGAACCCTAAACTTCTTCCCTGAAGTAAGGAAACAACTGCTACTGTAAGTGTCCTCTTTTCAGTGACCTTTCCTCCAGGCTGCTCTACATAACCTTTCCAGAGTAATCAGAGAAAAGCAAAAAGCATGTTCAATAGCTCAAGCTACATATACATCTCTACAAAGGACATGATTCTGTCCTCCCCTATAAGAACAATCAGTGAAAATTTATAGGATTACTTTCAACAGGCAAAATATTGTTCAAAGCTAAAATAGACAACCTGTGGTTTTGAATATGTTAAGTTACCCTGCAATGGTGGGGAGGCCAACTTTTTCTTCACTTTTTTAAAGGAAATCCACTTTTTACAAGTAAGAAGGTGACAAATCTCTGCCAAGCACCTAGCAACTAAAGAAAAAGAAAGACGGGATTGCAAACAAAAATAAAGCAATATACAGTTTATTGACCAGATTTTATTGTGTCTATACCACTCAAAGTTAGGAGGATTTTTTTCTAAATTGTTCTGTGCATTCCAAACACAGCTGGAGACACAGTGGATGAGGTTGTGGGGGGATGACTCAATATCTAATGTTTTGGCTATGGAGCAGTTAATGAGTAAATTAGACTATCTCAGTTTTAGGCTAATCTTAGCATACAATAATGGAAACAATACTTACGTGGAATAAACAGTTAAATGTCAAAATGGAAATGTATTTTTCACTTTCACTGTAAATCAGACATGCTCTGAGTGCAGGCTGTGCCTGACAAAACTTAAGCAAAAACCAGAAGTTAGTCATTCTCATTAAAAAACACAGCTGGTGAAGGAGGTGCCCAGTTTACTAAAATCAGCTACTTGTGACAGTACTTGCCCAGGAAGTGGGAGACCTAAGCCTGAGGCAGCTCAAACCCACAATCTTGGCTCAACAGAAGTTCAGTTTCAGTAGGAAAAGTTGGCAGTACCTCTCCAACTTAACAAGTTGCCATTTTTTTTTTTTCATTCTTTTTTCACTCAATCTCTTAGGATAACTTTTCTTCTTCATTCGAAAATGGCTTCCCTCATTGGTACTGGTATATGTCCATTTGTTCATTTCCCTTTGAAAACAGCTAGAAATCTACAGGGAGATTTGAGGCTATGAAACTTTAAAAATACTGAAATCTACAACTGTAAATTGAACACTGAGGTCTCACAAAGTTAGGTGTGATGACATTACCGGTTGCCAAATCTTCCTTGTTTTGTCAACACTGTCGCTGGGAAGAAAGTTTCAAAATATGCCTGTAATTAGCCATTTGTCAAAAGTAACTCATTTTCCCCATCTAGAAGACTGCTACTAACATTTTGTATTAACATAGTGCTTGATTTCTGAGATGATCCTGATGTAGTCCCTGCCACATTTTTCAGACACAAACAAGCTGAGAACGGGCTTACAGTTTCTCCTTTTTAAAGTACCACGGAAAGAACATCTAGTTTGGCCACAACACAACTGACTCCTGCTCAGAACTCTGCTATTTGAAGTCATTTTATTCATGTTACTGAACTTTCCTAATAGGATTAGAAGACTTAGTAGATGTGACATGCCTGCCACAGCCTGAAGCTGCTTTTTTATATTACGTGACTTCATGTCACTGCACAGATCAGGTACCTCTTTGGGCTTCATGCATCTTTCAAGAACCTAAAAATCCCCCAGTTTCACAAGATAGGCTCAGCCACACCAAGATCTTGCTGCCACGAGAAAGGCCAGTCTTGTTCCAAGCCTCTCCTCTTCTACTACTTTTGCACAGATCCAACCAGAGATTCTGGCCTACGGTCCTACGACCTTTGGTGAAAAACCTGAGTGGAGCAACCCACGTACATTGTGCTGGTTTGACATGCTCTTCTTTTCTATGTAGTTCAGTATGGTAAAACTGGTACCTCATAAAACTAAGCTAATTTGTGTGCTAAATTGCTTAGGTCATTCTATGCCCACACTAAAAAGAAAGGAAACTGCCCACGTAAAAACCCAGAAAGTTACTGTAACAACTGATATTCCTGGTGTACCAGTAAGCCAGGGTTCCCTCCTATGAATCAGCTGCAGAGCAGGGTGTTATGCCAGCGGCCCTCCAAGAGATTCAAAAATCAGATAGTAATGGCAATACACAGTTAAACCACCCTGGTTTACATTTATACAGAAAGTATTGTACCTGTCCAGTACCTCAGCACCTTTACTTAAGAGCAGCATACAGAGAGATTTGAAGCTTACTTCCTTGGTTGTATAAAACGAGAAAGTATTTAGAAACTTAACTAAAGAGTGAAAAAAACAAAGTAAAATGTACTCCTTTAAGTATTAATTGCATCCCTACTGTATCTGCAAATTTCTCAACATTTATAATTTTTTTCTTTGTTTGTGGCAGGATTCTTCATAAAAAGATAGGGAAAATATTTATGAAAATATTAAAGCTATTCCTTCAAGAAAAAAACTACTGTTTCATAGAGAAATTTGTCACAGGTAAGTGCTATAAAAAACAAATAAAAAATTTAAAATGTCTATTATTAGATTCCAAGAAACAACTAAGATGCAAGGACAGATCATAATCTGAAAGCATCATTTACCTCATTTCAGGAGATCCTCATTTGCTTTTCTAAGCTATTAAAAGTCTATACTAGGTGTGTCATGTGTAAAAAGTCAGTGCAATGAAAAATTTTATCTTCTCACAATTGAGGCTCATATCACTAAAAATATCAGTGCAACTGCCACAAGCAAACTGTAACACTTATCAGTTAATGCATCTTTCCTCAGTACTTTTCAGTATTAGAGACTTAGCCCTCCAGATGCAGAAATTCATCTTCAAGTTATGACATCACCTCATATCTGTGGAAAGCAACAGAATTTCCCTAAGCTAGCTTGAGCTGTTTAGTAACACCCATTACGTAAGATTTTTCCTAAGACAATAAATACTGTAGAAAACACAGTAGATATATAGATATAAGCTAGCAGTCTTACATCAAAGCCATAGAATTACCTATATTTGGGGCTTTATTTGCCAATCACTGTTAGGCTCAGTCCCTTGAAAAGAAAGAAGGAAGAGATTTTCTTTGTTCACATTTCCTGTGTAGGTTGACTTTCAAGAGAGTTACAAAGTCAACTTGACTTTGATCAAGCTTTTTAACCAAGTAACACTGGGAGAGCAAAGAGTCAGCGACAATGGAGGTAACAGATACAGAAAATAAAGCCTTATCAGAGTCCGTGTTTTGCTAGTGTTTACAGAATAAATTTTCATCTCTTAGGCCCATTTCTATAAGCACACACAACTTACACTCATACAAGCCTGACATCCCTTTTTAAAAACCACAATTTCTTTACCCCTGTATTGTGCCATACAGCAGCAGTCTTGCCTCAGACATCATTACAAATCCCACCAAACCCAAGTGCTACAGCGGCACGGCAAGTTCAGTAACAGCTGAACTGACATCCCTGTGGACAGCTGCCTTTGGCTCCACCCAAATCGGTTTGTTACCTACCCATTTTACCACTTACCTATTTAGCTCTGACCAAACCCTAAGTCAAAGACTCAAGACTACCCAAATTGGTTACCCAAAAATTTAACCAAGAAAGACTGGTTATTATAATTCGTGAGCAGCACAGCTTGTAAGTCCTGCAGCCTTCAATACAATTTCTGTGCCTAAATCACTCACATGCACGTGAAGCCTTCCCTGATGACTCAGTTAGCTGGAAAACCACGTTTCTAAGTAAAAAAAGGCAATCTTGATCTTTAATGCTGCGTTGCTCTCTCAGCTTTATGTGCTGCAGAAAACAGCTGCATCTCCTTTTCTTTGTTTCAGTACAGATTCACAAAGCATCACTCCAATCACTTTTTCTGCAAGCAGGCTGGACTAGAAGCAGACATTTCAGACAAGACAGTAACGCTATTAAGGTCAGATGACAAAGAGCTAGAAGGTGAAAACAATCAGGAGAATGATTACTAAAGAATTTTTATTATAATTTTCCTAAAGTTGATGCCTTATCCAACAAAGAGCAGAATAGGGGAAGAAATAGAAAAAATACAGCAATAAGTAAATGATACAGCTGAACTGACTTACACCTGCAAGGAATGTCAAATGTAAAATTTAAGACACATTTACCAACAGGAATGCAGTCATGCAAGTGACTAAGGCAAAGAAAAAACGAAGTAAAGCAAGACTACAAAGGTTGGCTAATTTATTTCTAATGCCATACCACTGCAGGGAAGCATGACAAATTCTTACCCGTCAATTATTTGTCTTTTTGCCTATGAAGAGAGACAAAACAGGAGGGGCAGAAAGCAATACAAATCACACATGCCCGCGGCAGATAGTTACGTAATGCTGACGTACTGCCTGCTCTTTGCTCACAACACTTCCTTTGCTGCAATTCCAAGGACCAGCTTTTAACAGCTGCCCGGTTTGAACATTTTTAAACTGCTTTGTAAATAAAATACAGACACACAAAGAACAAGATATCTCTAAAGCTTCATCATGTATACCCAACAGAGCTAAAAGTATGAAAAACTGAGGGTTAGCTTTATGATGAGACGTTTTCTGTTTCATAAGAAGTCATAAAACTGGCTTTTTGTGATAAAACTCAAAACTAAAATGTCTGTCAAAAAAAGTCTGATTTACTTTAACTTACTTGAAGAAAACACAAATAAAAAGAGAAAGAGAGATCCTTCAACTTCACTGAACTGCCAGGAACAGAAACACAAGTCAGTAATTCTTTTGATAATAACATACACCTAGAAATCTTTCTGTTTAGAAGAGAACTTGCCCTGAATAGAGTCAAAGAGATCAGCTAGAAGCAAAGGCAGAATGGGTACAAGC
Organism: Mystacornis crossleyi; assembly: GCA_013400655.1. Lineage (NCBI taxonomy): Eukaryota > Metazoa > Chordata > Aves > Passeriformes > Timaliidae > Mystacornis > Mystacornis crossleyi. The sequence continues at coordinate 40,959 of VYZQ01066565.1, forward strand.
AGGGCCAAAAAGTGTTTATTATTAATCATGGGAGAAAGAAAAAAAAAAAAATATATAGTGAACACAGCAGAACTGGCCAGATTTCATAAAACATTCACAAAATGTGATATTAGCCATATTTAGTCTTTTTTTCCTATATTTTGTCTTTAAAAACTAGAACACAACCATAAAATCTGCAATGATCTATTGCTTAGTACCTATCACAGCCATTATGTAAGCAAATACATCACAACACTTAAGATCACATGCTTGAATAATCAGCTGCTAATGAAGTATATCTGCAATTGCCTGGTTCCTTCCTTTCTCTGACCCAAAACAGTAAGTAAACAACATTACAAAAATCTCAATCCCCAGCAGTCAGATATAACAAAGAAACTAAAACAATATACTCCTTCCTATGGGCCAGTAATCAGCAAGGCCATATTTTAAACTCTAGAGCACATCAGATTGATTTCCAACAAACGACTACACACTTTAATATACACAGCAAACAGAGGAGGCTAACTCATGCAGTCAAACATTAAGATAAGCCCTTTCGGAAGGGCACACCAAAGAGTATTTACCCAAAGCTGGGCATCAGCATCACTGGAAGTTCCTAACAAGCATAAGATAAAAATATTACAGAGACAAATTATTTCTTCATGTGTTTTTTTTTGTACTCCTCTGAGTAACTAAATTAAAGTTTCCTCTCTACCTGTCTGACCTTTAATAACATATGTTTTCAAGGCCTTTTAAAACATGTCCAGGTTACCGCAGGCCTCGGGGAAGATATTGTTTGTAGGCTCTCAAGAAAATGCTCTGCCAGCATTTTCCTTCTCTGTTGCAGAGAAGAAGGAATTACTTTAGCACTTCTACTGATTTCAAGTTATGGAAACACGGTGCAAGAAAAGTGTGCTAGAAAGCACTGACCCACAAAGCAGTTGGTGACCAACTACCATCCTAAAGGCATGTCACAGGGTGTGTGGGTGTGTTTATCAGCTCTATGACAATCCCTGTATCTAAGTGCCCAAAAGCATACAGAAACTTGCAATATTGTAAGACTATCCAAATAAATACTCCAAATACAATTAAGGTGTTTCCTATTATTTTTTCTTAGATCATAACCTAGGAACACTCTGAATGTAAGTACCAGTATTTATATATACACAGAAGTAAGCGTAATTACTTCTGTGGATTCTTTTCACTGCTCAAGCTGTAAAACAGAAACACTAAGATAAATAATTCAGGATTTAGCTGGAAGATTGCAGTAAAAATTTGAATCACAGACAGTAACAGAGATTTCAGACTTCCTTATCTTTACATTCATAGCAACACTATAAAGTACAAGGAACTTAAGGATAAAATTGAAACTTTTGAAGAGATTGACTGCACCTAAGTAATTTTTGCACCCAGTAACCAGAAAAGTTTATATATTTTGAGTATAATTGATGTTAAGCTAATGACTGCAAGATTTATGTAACTGACATTAAACTAATGACTGCAAGAAACAAACAGGACTATCAACTCGGGCAGAATGAAAATCTTTGTATTCTAAATGATTACTTCTGTGGTTAAGTTCAGGAACGAAAGAAAAATTGGTATCAGTGACCCACAAAGCTGCAGACTGTTCTTGTGCGTACACACAGACACACACATACTGAAGGTCAGTCTCCTCCCTGCATTTTACACTTTCCTCCCTCCCTCTAATCTTCACACAGGCCTCGCACTCTATCCCTGTGCTAGACGGCTGCGGGCTATTAGGAATCACAAGCTTTCAGAGGTTCGCTCCGCGGCACGTACTCAGCAGAGACAAGGACCCCTGTCCCTTCCTCCCCCGGGCCGCTCCGCACTGGCGCGCCCCGCCCCGCTCTCCTCCTCGGCCGCGCTCTCCCAGGAGCCGCCACCCGCTCCCGGCAGGGGGAGGCGCCCGGGGAAGCCCGCCGACCCCGGGCCGGGACCGGCCGCACGGGAGGCGGCGGGAGGCGAGGGGAAGGCGGGCAAGGACGGCTTCCCGAGCAGGCCGGGCAGCCGCCCCCTGCGAAGCCGGGGCCGTCGGGGGGGCCAGGGGGGCAGCCCCCGCCGCCCGAGCAAGGCCCGGCTGTCAGAGCCTCTCCGTGGGACGGGCCACGCTTGGCCCCGGTGCCGGTCCCTGCCAGGCCCCCGCGCGAGGCAGCAGAGCCGGGGGCAANATATATATATATATATATTTGTCTCTATTGATCACCATGGGGCAAGAAGAAATGCAGCTTGGCACAGAAAACATCTTGGGGACCCGGAGAGTGATTTTGAATAGGCATCTACCTAAAGTAATTAAGAATCCTAATGATGCCCGTTTGTCTGCTGTTCCTGTGAAAGCAAAGCACCGTTCTATGGCAAGAAATGATGTGATTTTCCTCTTCTCTCTTCCTGCTAAGACTAAATGTTCAGATGTTTATGACCTCCTGGAGTAAAACCAGTTCAAAACGCCTGCACCCATAAAGGTGTATCGGATGAGGCTGACTCATTTCTAGGTTCCCGAACTGCCAGATGTGTAGCTGTGGCATGCAACAATTTCAAATAGCCATAGATGCATCTCTTGGCTGCAGAGGAGAGGAGTGCTCGCTTGTGCTGCTGTATAGCTGATCTGCAAGGCAAATAATCTTGCAGAAGTGGCTTCTCGCTATCGCTAATGGCCGGCACGCAGAACTTTGTCCTGCAGCTCAGGTCATCACCTTTCCGTAGCTGCTTGCTGACCTGAGCAGCGGGGTAAGTGCTTTTGTGCAGGCAGGCATCACTGGTGAGCTGGGTGAGGGCTTGCGGGAGTGGAGTGAAGTGCCAGTACGGGCGCGTGGGAGGGCAGAGAAGTGGAGAGCGAGCTCTGTTATTGGAGTTAGGTCTCTAGATGGGGGTGGGAGCGAAGATAGGCAGGATTATAAGGGAGGAGGAGGTGGAAGCGTGAGACTTCGCATGCGTGCCTGGGACCTTGCTTGCAGCCCATACCTGGATAATGCAGCACTTACTAAAGCTATCCAAATGAAAAGAAAAACATATTTGGAAAGTTCGGGCCTATTCTGCTTGTTGTATTTGTTTTTGTACAACTCTGTTGCACATCAAAAGCCCTGGCAGTCAGGAAACAAAGTTGGCAGAGAAATATTGGTTAGAAATGGATTAATATAATTTTCCTAACAGGATTTTCTCTTTTTTCCTCTTTATACATAATGAATGTTTAATTATTCTGTCCTAAAAGGAACAGTTACTAATAAAGGTCATCTTGAGTTTAAGAAAGTTTGTACAGAGTATTACAGTGTGTTTCAGTTACCAAAATCTCTTAATTGTATTTCCAGATTTCATGGGACATGGAAATTGGACCATTTGTGTAATTGGTTTAACATCTTCTGTACCGTTAGCAACAATTATCTCCGAAGTAAACTTTTTCTGATGTGTTGCACATGACATTTCGACTCAGGAAGTTGTCACCTGATCTCCATGGCTTTTTAAGTGTTGTATCTCAGCTCTGCAATACACTGTCCTAGAAACTACAACTAGTTAAGAGCTGCCAAATGGAATTTGAGCCTGCAAATGCAGGAATACAATTGAGTAAGCAATTATTAAGATGTAACCTTCAGTTCTGAACTCATGCAATTCATGTCTTTTAAGAGAAGAAAGATAAATAGGCGAGAACCAAAGTGTTTTTATTAGGAAAGCTGGAAAATATTCCATAGCACTTGGGAAAAGAGTCAGTAGAGGCAGGAGAAGATTCAGCAGGAATAATAGAGTTGTGTGTGGAGAGGGAGTTTCATATTTAGGGACAAATTTTGGATGGGTGACATAGCTTTTATACAAGACCAAACTTCTTTTACTTCACTAATGTCAGTGTTCTTATGGGACTTGTATCAAAGCAGGCCATATGATTAATTTAGGCTTTAAACGTGCCATTCTTTTGATTCCTATTCTTTCTGGAACATCAAAATATATTGTTTAAAACTATGTAACTGGATAGGAAGTTATGTCATTGTATTGATAAAAGGCTAAAAAAGGAAGATCGTGCATTTCTTTTAGATTTTTGTATCTCCAAAAGAGTGTTATCTGTATATTTTAATTTAACTGTCTTGATGCCTTAGGTTTTAACTTCTGTACTTTTCAAATCCTGTATTGCCTAGTGTGTAACTCTGAAGTTTCTTACAGCTTGTTAGCTGCTCTCTTAGACGAGATAGACACAACAAAGCTTCTCTGAGCTTGTTATTCAAGGACACTCAGGCTGTCCAAGGCCTGAGGTGGAAACTAGGACCAGGAGAGAGGTGGAGAAATTGAAGAGAGCTAAAGTTTTAATTGGTGAATTTATGCTGATATGCAAATGGACCAAACCTATAACAGTGTAAAGAACTCGTGACCTGTCGTCCATCTTGCGGTCCATTTTATGGAAGCAGCCTCCGGCTCCCCAGGGTGTACCTTGAAGGCCCTTCAAATAAATACCTACCTTTATTCCCTTACTCTTGTCTAGTCTCTGTTTCTAGGTGACTGGAGAAGGCAACAGTCTGGTTCCAGAGGTTTTGACCATGGCATAATATTAATCTATAATGCAAGCCAATTGGCCAGCACTAAGGTTCCTTCAAATCACAGAATCACGGAATGGTTGAGGTTGGACGGGACTTCTGGAGGCCATCTGGACCACCTCCCTGCTCAAGCAGGGATACCTAGAGCAGGCTGCCCAGGACCAGAGGGTTTTTGAATATCTCCAAGGATGGAGACTCCAAAAGTTTTCCGGGCAACTTAAGTCAACGCTCAGTCACTGTGACAGTAAAAAAATTTTCCTGATGGTCAGAGGGAGCCTCCAGTGTTTCTGTGTGGGCCCATTGTCCTGGTTCTGTCACTGAGCATCACTGAGAAGAGCCTGGCTCCATCCGCTATGCACCTTCCCTTCAGGTATTTAGAGACATTGATGGGATCCCCTCTGAGCCATTTCTGCTCCAGGCTGAAGGGTCCCAGATCTCAAAGACTTTCTTCACAGGAAAGATGCTCCAGTCCCTTCATCACCCTGCTGGCCCTTTGTTGGGTTCTCTCCAGTGAGTCCATATTTTTCTTGTGTGCTCTTGTACAGAATATATATTTAATGTAGGAAATATGTCTTTCAGAAGTGCTAGGACTTTATTACTTAGACGAACAAATCATGTGGACTGTCCTGTTGACTAAAACACTTGAATGCTAGTTTTAGTTTAACTTTCTTAAACCTTAAGGGCCTACAATGACAGTAATGGTTAAGACTATTTTCTGGATCATACTGAACATTGTTTTTTTGTCAAAGAACTGTATTTTAAGAAACAGAAATAGTGTTTCAAATAGCATGTAATCAAAATAGGTTCAAATTTACATTTAAAAGCAAGTATTGCCTCAGATTTTTTTTTTAGGAAAAAAGAAATTTAATTGCCGTTAGTCAGCAAATTTACAGCAGTTTAAACTTTGTTCCACCATGAAAACGAGCCAGGAAGAGATTCTTCTTGGTAGCAGCAGCTCTTGCAAGCCCAGTTCTGTGAAAAGTTGTCTTGAAGGATGGCATCTGAATTCAGACAAGTCTGAACTTAACTGCACAAAGGCAAGCAGTACAGGACTGTTAGAAATTTTAATCTTGTTTTTCATTCATTATTCAATCAATGGCCAGCAGATAAGAAAGCACAGTATTTATCTTTACATTTCTTCACCTGTATAAGCCTATCCAAATTTTTAGGGTTTCTTATGGAACTTACAGAGTAGGTAGATTTCCGAACTAAGTTAATTTTATCTTAATATAATACATAAACCAAATACAACAAATTTATATTATTCTATAATTTTGTACTATTTTAAATAAATATAGCAATTACTATAATATTTTACTTTCTGTACCGTATAAAGAATTTAAAAATTTAAAAATAAAAGCTGTACATTCCTATCCAAAACCTGGGAAACAAAGTAAAATTTCAAGTTTTATAGCTTTGTTTTACATCTTTAGCATGTGTTTTTAAACCTCTAATACAGATAATGTCAGCAAGAAATAAATAGTTTTTTTTCCAAATGTAAATCTAATGAAAGTAATGTACCTAATTTACTTATGGACCAATCCTAAAGCAGGCTGTGAATTTATTGACTGTATTTATTTTCTTCTGTATTTTTAAACTCCTTTTAGAAACTATTTGCTTTTAATTCTATGTTCCTGGTTATGTAAACTGCACAAAATTAGCAATCTCTATATGGGCTTAGGTAGTTACGTTAAGCAGGAAGTTGGCTCAAACAAGCCACTGGGACTGAATTTCACAGAAAGAAGCAGCAGGACTTTGGCTTGGTTTTCTTCATCTTTTCTTCTGCTTTTTAGGCAATGCCAGAGCCATCGTTAATAGGAAAACTGGGCTACTTTTAAGATTTTGTAGCCGAATGTAGATTTTCAATTACATTGTCATCATCTGTGTTCAGTGTGTATATACATGTGTATAGTCTTGCAAATCTGGCCTTTAGGTATGTCCAAATACCATGCAAATGTGTCCAAACCAGGTTTAAAAGTCATTGCTGCAACACAGAGCTCAGCTTGGGAAACATCTCAAATATTTGCCTTGGTCTAGGACAGATTTTCCAGCCTGCGTGGATCTCTTCACTGCTGCAGCTTTCCTACTAAGTCACAGAGACGGTTCTGAACTAGCTCAGGTATATTCTGACAAGCTCCTCTTCCCTCTTCTAAGCTGGCAGCGTGGTTAGATCCCTCCATCTCTGTTGTCTTCCTTTCAACCTACATTAATTACCTTTGCTGACTACAAGCACGCTTGAAGCAGGAGACCACAGAAGTGAAGGAACATCATATTTATAAAGGTTTCAGAAAAGTTTAGGGAGCCAATGCTCATATTAGCAGCAGTACAGCTTCTTCAGTGCAGTTCAGTGGTTTGGCAAGGAGAAATAAGGGAGCACAACAAGCTGCCATTGCAAGATGATTGCTTAGCCAGTTCCGTGCAGTAAGCTATGAGCCTAGAGGAAATGGTACAGAGTCCGTGAATAATGGCTGAGGCAGTGGGTGCTTGTCTCTCAGAGCAGATTATTCTTAAGAAGTCATATTTCCACATAGTGTGACACACTGAGAATGAAGAATGAATGCAACAGCTGCTGATGTTTCACACAGGTGACAGAGGAGGGTCTAACACTGAGTAAAAAGGATCTGCCAAGTCCCACCTATTTGGAGAGGCACATGTACTTGAGAGAAGTCAGTTTAAAGCAGAAGAATCACAGGAGTAAATATACGTGAGTGTGTGCCAGTTTGAAGTTTTCAGTTAAAACTAGCTTGTCTCTTAAAAATTTGTGAGTTCATAATTTTTTTTTAAATCCCTTGTAATAAAATATAATAATTTAAATATTTGTGTGATATGAACACTGATGGTGGACACTACCTAAACACACCACAAATGTCAAAAGCTGAGAAGTAACTAGAATTTTCTGAAATTTATATGGCCTAGCTTTTCAGTGTGTTTTCAGCTACAGATCTGATGTTAAAAGCCTGCTGTTGACAGTTGCCAACCTATGCTGTTATGTAAATACACAATGTTTAACAAACAAAAAATCGCCCTATGGCTTTCAAGTTTTCATTTAGCAAGTGAGGTTGAATGGAATGTGCAGAAGTCAGTCAGAGTTGATAAAACTGATGACAGTAAAGTTGAAATACAGAATAAAGAATGTAAATATACACCAAACTGTGAAGGAATGTGGGAAATATGTGAGAAAATACCTCCAGCTGGAAGACAAAGAACAACAAAACAATCCCCAAACCCTTGAGCTCTGTTGGGGAAAAAATGGAGGAAATGGTAGAAAATAAAGACATCTGTATGCTTAGTGCATTGAAAGTCAATACAGATGCATGCTACTAGAATAAATTCAATGCTGGTATGAAGTCTTATTTGGACATGATATTTCTATTCTGATCTTCGCAATACTTGTGATTTTTTTAATATCAAAAATGCATGATTAGATAGAAAGCAGTTTTAGCATCTATTCCTTAGAAAAAAGATTATTCGAACATTTGTTAATCTATTTATCTGAAAGTTACTTTGATATTAAACTGGCTGTATGCAAAGCAAAATCTAATCAGTTAAGGCCTTGATGTTATCTGAAAATCATTTCAGATAACATCAATCATAGAAGAGGAAAGACCAAGCAAGAGATACACAAGTAACTCCATGCTCTTTTAGTGCTAGTGTTGCTGTAAGTATTAATTGCAAAGCATGGTTTCTGTCCTATAGGAACAGAAGGAAGCTGGATATGTATTCACAATAATTTACTGCTAGGTCAGTAAATCCAAAGTGTTGGCATTTCTCCTAATGCTTATAAGACAATATAAAAATCTATTTGAAAAAGCTATATAATGAAATTTATCTTTCCAGTATCCAAATGATGCTGATCATTCAACTCAGATATGCTGTGACACTCCCCTGCACAGTACTGATAGAGTTGTTTATTAAACAGCTCTCAGTCTTTTCATCATTGTATATACAGCTCTTGAGCAGGCTTTATGCCCAAATTTATTTTCTTCTACATTAAATAAAGTTCCGTACAAATTAGAAACCTCTTTTATTACGAACTCCCATTTTCTTCTGTGTTTGTAACGCAACTGTGTTAAAAACCACACAGTGGTTACAGAGCTGTTGAGCTGTTACAGTGGCTCCTTGTAATGCCAGCTTAGTCTCCTTTGAACATAAGTCAGAATACAAACAGAAATCGAGCAGAATATAACAGAAATGTTGTTAACCACCAGATCATCAACCAGACCTAGCCAGCTGCAATGCTAACTCAGCCTAAATTCTGGCTAAGGCCCCATGCCTCTAGTTTCCTGTTGACTAAGCATTGTGTTTCTTGGTTCAAATAACTCTTCCTATGACTTTCAGAGGGTTTCTCATGTACATAGATTTTACCTATTAGCTAGCCACATAAGCTTAAGTAGCGCGTGAATATGACCACTTACCTCAACAGATAATTTGTTAAACATGGAGAAAATGTTCTTTTTCACTGGTCCAGCATGCTAACAGTCAAACAACATTGTGTCCCACTGTCGGAATATACTGTGCTATTTCAGATAGAGGCAGTTGCCTAAATTTTATCCGGTAGCTGCTCAGGAACTAGTGATATGCAAACACGTAAAAGTTGCTCAGGTCTTTTGCATACTCTTGTTTTGAAAAGTACATAGCTCTCTGGAAAAAATGCCTAGTTCGGTGAATCTGAGTGGAAGTGTCCATCAACATCTGAGCTGACCCATGGATGCAGTGGTAGAAAGGAAAAAATAAATTTTGAGAAATAATCTTCAGTGAAGGTTTCCACTGAAGCTAGCTTTTGTTCCATTGTGTGGTATGTGTAGGTAGCTTCAGGCATGATATTTCTTCATTCCTGTCAGTTTGGAGGCAAAGAAGGCAGTGCTATGCTTGAAAGTCTTAAATGCTGTTGGTAATATGCAGAAGGACTCTAAAACAAGCAGTTCAGTAAGAGTTTGGTCCTGCATATGCTTATGTGAGTTCAGCTAATATAAAGGAAGAATGCTTATCTTGAAATATTTGTCAGATGTGTTGCCCCAGTTTATTCTACTACAGAGCAGTTAACTCACCTAAATTTAGATGTATCTGTCACAGATGTCTGCACTGGATCCAGATATCTGGGTATTTTTTACAGTGAGTGGAGAAAAAAAGGCACTTTCATGATGCAGTTCACCTCATTCTAAGATACGTGCTCCTGGTCCTGTCACTGGGCATCACTGAAAAATGTGTGGNTCTCATTTGATTAGCCCTTTCTACATAGAAAGTTGAGGGAAAGGACATTCAAGGGCTAATTTTTCTCACCACATGATTATGGAGGAAAGATGAAAGAGGGAAAGGATATTCAAGAGTTTGAATAGGAGACAAGTTTCCTGTACTTCTGGAACTGTGCTCACATGCCAGCCATATTCTCTTGAGATGAAAATCTTGTGGGCATCAACCACAATGCTAGTTCTGTAGCCAAATCAGAAATTAAAAAAAAAAAAAAAAAACAAAAAAACACACACAACAACAACAACAACAACAA